>JAQBSW010001808.1:0-120889 GCA_029291075.1 Eudiplozoon nipponicum
AGCTCGCAAACTTGATTTAAAGAATAGTCTAATTTGGAGATTTAATTGCATTTATTGGGTTATCGTTAATTGCATGAGGACTTTTGAGCGTGCATGGGTGTATATGCGTGTGCGGATTGGGATCAGTCTCACTCCATAACAAAATGATGCTTGAAATCAAGTTATTCTCCTATCGAAGAATTGAATTTTAGCCAGACTAAACGGATGCCATATGAGCTCCACCTAAACGAAAAATAGACTAACCAAGTTACATTAGTTAGTATATAACTGAAAATTGTGTGTAGTGTAGTGTGCGGCAGGGTGGCTCAGTGGTTAGAGCACCAGATTCCGAAGCAGACGTGCCCAGGTTCGAGCCCTGTCCGCGGCAAATTCTGGCCAGTACATGATGAGTTCCCAATACGGACGAAACCGGTCCACTGGATGAATTGCCTTTTCTACACTATACAATTCTTAGTTTATACTGGCACATGGAAGTAATTAATGGACTAGGTGCTTATATCAAGACCGCAACTGTGATTATAATAATTGTTATCACCGCCCGCGCCACCAATGTTCGTTTAATTTAACCAGGCTAATGCATCCATGAATGTTTACACTGGAAGCTAATAATGCGTTTTGATTTACGTTGATGTGATGACTTGGTTGAAAGAGTTGCAACACAAACCTGATGGTTGGTATTTTTCTTTATACAGAAAGCTAATAAACTGTACTGCTCTACAATTATTTAAAGATTTTGTTTAGATGAGTAGCTGCACAACTCCGATTGATGGTATTTGTTATATACAGGAAGCTAAAAGATCCGTTCTGCTTCTTGTTGATTTGATGACTCTTTGTTAGAAAGAGAACCAGCACAACACTAGTGGTTGGTACTGATATTGTATAATCCATGATGAAGCTAATTGCCGCACGCCACAATTAAAATGACGTATCTTCGTTGACAAGACACAAGCGGCACATTGGTCATCAGTGACACATGCTCTGCACTGGTAAATAAGGATGTTCGTGATTAGGGCTAAAGAAGGACGATTAATCATGACTAACAGCGGACCTGAACCGTGGTTTCGATCTAGCTTCATGCTATGGCGCACCAGCTTTCTCAGTCCATGACAGCGAGGATGTAGTAGTGAAGCTAGAAATGGTTGGCTGCTTGGTTAAATAAGTATATAGTTGAACAAATACCAAGCTAACTGAGTAAATGAATGGCGCTCATTATCAAGCAAATTTTATCAGCTATAATTGTAACGTTCACGGTTTAATTGTTTGCCTAATCAGCCTTTGCTATGTTTTATATATTTTGAGTTTTTATTTTAATTACCTATAGACTATTCAGCTTACGTTTTCTTTTGAGCTACTAAGTTAATGTAGATTTGTGATTTATTTTGACCGCTCCCGTTATAAGCAGTATGAACGGTTAATCAGTTTTTAGTATTTGAACTTTGGACTATAGAGTACGTACTTTCATTTTATTTATTCCTCGATTATTAGGTTATCGGCAATGGCGTAGGTAAAAAGAGAGTTTTTAGAAGCTTTTTGATAATTTTCTTATAAGTGAACGTTTGGTTTACATTCGAAAATTTTAAAGGATTTTAATATACCGTGTATTTAACTATTTTGTAAATAATTATATGACGAGGCCGTATAATCGGACATTTCTAAATAAACACCTTGTCTCAAACGCGCAGTATTTAAGTCTGTATTAGGTGTTGCGAACCTAGTAACAAAATAGTTCAAAGATGACCAGAAGGATAAACCAAAGGCAGCATGAACGGAAAGTATAATCTCATGCACATTCGTTTCGTGCTTACTGGCGACTCATCAGTAGGAGCCGGTATTACGCCCTTTAACCACTATATATTTGGGTAAGGAATGTGGGATAATAGGACGATACAATCTCCTAGACGAATGTGCAAAACGGCTCCTACTAATGAGTCGCCAGTAAGCACGAAACTAATGCGCATGAGATTATACTTTCTGTTCATGCTGCCTTTGGTTTATCCATCTGGTCACAACTGAACTAATTTGTTACTAGGTTCGCAACACCTAATACATACTTGCATATATATCAGTTCTCCGCAACAAACAGTATTTAGCAGTTTTTAAGTTGTTACTTGTTTTCTGGACTTTTTCATCGGGAATGGAGCAGTCGTTCTGGCCAGGTCGGATTAAGTGCACCATTGCTAGACGACAATAGACATGCAGTATGGAAGACTGACTAAGAGAGCGAGTCGGCAATACGACGATATAGCAATTTGTGATGCTTCAACAAACGTTGAACCATTACACACACACACACACACTTTTATATATATATATATATATATATATATATATATATATATATATATCGAGAGAGAGAGAGAGACGAGCATAGGCTGATGAAGGGCACCATATATGTATGAATATAGATAACTCTGAATACAAATTTGCATATAAATTAATTTTGGTCTGACTGTATACGTTGCATATAATTTAGATACAACGACCAAAGAGCCGCATCGTTTTTTGAGAATTATAACTAATTCAAAGAAAAATTGGATACAATCATTGATATCCTTATATAATTTATAATTAAAGATAGGTTAAAATATAATTCATGAAAAATAAGCTTGTATCTCATAACTTATAAAATAAAATATATTTGGTTAATTGTAGCATTCAATTTTATCGTGCAAAAGAAAACAAAAATTTTCCCGTGTGCAAAGAAGGAATCGTTGAAAAGATACAAGCTGATTTTTTTTTTAAGTTTTAAAATTCGCCCAGCAGTTGTTGAGATATTGCATGAAAAATCCAACCAGTGAACAGGAACAGACAGAAAATCCTTCTACTGAGATTAAGTCCGTGCACTAAGCCTCCAACATTCGGCTCAACACGGCAAAATCTATACTCCTGTAGTTGGATTCTATATCTTATCATTGCTACTGATGAGGATTTATCATCCAGTTTATAAAAAAAAATCATGCTCTACTACTATGTTATGCAACAATGTACAAAGTGTTAAACAATTACCGTTGAATGGATGCACACAGAAGCGATGAACGCTGTCAATATTAGTATCTGCATTCAAATTGGAAATTTGTATGCAGTAAGGGGTTTAGCGAAAAAACAGTATTAGAATGAACATGATAGATAAACGTATCTGTTAAAATTCAGCTCTAATAACACATCTATGGCTTACAATGCATCGGGCTCTTAACGAGAGTCATCTATCGTTTTAGCAATCAAAAGATGTGACAAAACAATGCCTGTCATGATGACCGGGATAATAACAGAATGCGCAAGGTTATAGAAAAAGCTAACATCATGTAAATAATTTGATTTTGTCCATGACGCATTATTGTGTAGAAACATGTCACTAGTAGCAATATTTATATTGCGCGACGATAAATTTCGTCCATGGTCAAATGGCTTCCTATATGGTACACTTTTGGCTTTTTATCGGAGCTTTTTTTGATCGGCCAGGCGTACCATGTCCTCTATATCGAATAAATCATCAAAGCATCAGACTATTTCTCAAACTTAAGCAAACACAGATAGCACTATTCTCATTTATAGAAAATTTGGAGTAACTGCATGATGCGTCAATGATGTTTCCAGAAAAGAGGACACGTAGCGTCAGACCATTTGAAAAGAGCTATGACACAAAAAGACAAGTCTAAAAAAGATAAGTTGTAAATGGAATAGCGTTGTTTGAACGCCATCTGGAAGCTTTATTCGTTATTTGGATCAACTTTGCCTATCTACAATAAACACATGGGTTCAAACAAAACGTACTAAATGACGAGCGCCGTCAATCACAAGTGCTGGCGTTTTTTCAGCTTCCTCGGTTATCAGGAGCAACGAAAAAACACCGAATACCGAGAATCAAATCGCAATGTATACCTTTTTTGACAGGCTGAGAGGCAGCTCACACCACTTGTACTCCCACATATACTGCACGCGACTGCACTATTTTTATGCAAACAAAATCATGCCTCTTTAGTAATCAATGGTTAAGCAGCAGGTAACAACACTTATTTAAATAATGTTTACTGGCATAATCAACAGACAATATTTTAAGCGGGGCGCAACAGTACACAAATATCGTCGGTCACACGAGCCGTTACGTTAATTTTTCTGAAGAGGAATGAAACAAGGATAATAAAAATTATCATCACTATCTGGGATGCAGCGCTCACCACTGTGAGTTAGATATAAACGGCGAATAAGTTCAGCTTATTTCGCTTTGGGGATTTTTCTAATTGAGACGATAGAGCTCAGATATTGCTATTCATCCTATCGTATTAGTCAACAAATTTATGGAGCGAAGAGCAAAACGGAATGGATTGCGAATCACGCTATGCTATGGTTTGTCCGGAACAAACAATTTTAGAAGAAAGTCCAGCCTCCATCGCGCGATCTGCACCAAATTGGAAAATCGATAAACAGTAATTAGTAAATCGTGTTGTCGATCTCCCAACTAGTGACGAGATCATCTTCAGCCTGTCCCATGTAGCAGCATATCTTGTTGCAAAGTATCATGGCAGAGAATAAGTATACAGATTGAAATGAGAGCAACAAACTACGCATGAGCAGGAAGGTGACGGAGGATATTGTAGTGAAGCAATTTAGCGATTCTTGCATGCTAATTGACAAAACAATCACCGATTGTTCGATTGCGAAAAATTAGAAAAAATTCCAAATTTTAAAACAGTCGCATACTGATAATTTATCCTATGATGTGAGCTTAGAGACAAGGAGGTGCAAAAAAAGCAACTGCATTCTAAGGATAGAGCCAATGCTTGCAGGCGGTGTTAGGTAAAATTGAATTTTTAAAACACGAGGAAACCATGACCTAATAGATTGAGTTCCTTTGAATTCATGATTTACTGAATAAATATACTTACGAACAACGGCCTTCTCAGACTATAAATACGTTCAAATTCAAATTCTTTTAATATTAAATACCAAATTTGCTAAATTAATCAGTTTTAATACGGAAGTTCTTTGCGGCGATGAAGGAAATTATAAAAATGCTACAAATGGAACTTACCTAGCTACTGACTTAGGAGTGGGTTGTAGGCTGATCTGAGTGTTACGAAGTGGTGTATAGGTGAAGTCAGTCATCAAAAGGTTTCCGACCTCATCTTTAATTGAATTGATTTTATTTACAAGAAACTGCGGCGTTTCCAAAAACAAAAAGTAAAAGCAATTGCATGATAAAATATGAGGAAAATGATTGTAGATGAACAAAAATGAAGTAGTTTCGAACAGCTTCTTTACGTATACTCCTACTAATAATAATGTCGTGTAAAGAATTAAATTTTAATGAAATGATTCCGTTATATATATATATATATATATATATATATATATATATATATATATATATATATAATATATCCATGCCCTTTTAATTAACACAGTATTCTTATAATTAGGAAAACAACACAAATAACAAAGTGGATAAGGCCATTTATTTCGTGAATACTAATCATCTCTTATACAATCATACATATTTATACATTTTGGGTTGTCAATTGGTTATGTTATCGGTGACAAATCTGACTCGTTATTACTGCTGTTTCTTGTTTTGACTAGTAGGTGAGTGTGTATGCGTTTGTGTTTGTGTTGTGTATGTGTGTTTGCATGTAAAGGTCATTCTCGCAGTATTGCGAAGTGATGTCTGAGATCTTGTCATTATTGTTTTGATAACTTGAGAGTTAGCCATTTGTGCAAATTGTTCACTGTTATCTATACAAGTGCTATTTTTCCCAGTATAGTTGATCGTTTCACCCCGCTGCGCAAGGGTGCTATTTTCGCTTGGTAACAACGCTAATGTTGATTGTCGTGTTAAACGCTCACACTGTTTGGAGACTTCTGTCATCGTATGCGCCTCTGTTATCTCAACTTCACCTTGTTGCCTCGTATGCGCCTCTGTTATCTCAACTTCACCTTGTTGCCAATCCGATTGTACGTTTGTTGATTCTAGTCGAGGGCCTGTTGGTTCTTGGCTGGATACTAGTAGATTGTTGTTGAATTTTGTTATCCTTGGCCAGTCGATAAGGATATCATGTTGATGAAACTTTTGAATGTTAAGGTCGGGTGCTTGTTGTTTTATGTAAAGTGCTTCGTAGATGAATAATAATTTTTCGGATTTTGCTTTATGTAGAATTGTGAAATAGGTCGAATTGACAGGGTGCCCCGTTGCCAATATATGATCGGAAATAGCTGATTTTCCTGACGGTGGCAAGCCTTTGTTAATCAATTTCTGTGGCAAATGTTGCTGGATTCTGCATATCAATTGCTTCTTCGTACGTCCGATATATGTGCTACCACTTTTGTACATGAGATTTATAGACTAGCGAGGATAAAACCGCATTGCATATATATATATATATATATATATATATATATATATATATATATATATATATATATATATATATATAGCTTGGTCCAGGGCTAGGCCGCATGATCCAAATATGACATAGGTTTGTATTAAATCTATATCTCACATGTTCACGTGTAGAAACAGTTAAAGTGATATGCAAAATTAATTACTTTAATCAAGGTTGCGACCTGACCCATTATGTACATACATTTGTCAGTATAAACTAAGGATTGTATAATATAGAAAAAGCAATTTATCCAGTAAACCGGTTTCATTCTTATTGGGAACTCATCACGTACTGTCAAGAATTTGCCAAACGCATAAACGCATACATTGTTTAAACTCGGACCGTGTGTAATAACGTTTGTTAACGCTAAAACATTTACTCGGTTTGGCGCAGGAAATCATATTGTGTAATTTGGTAATCTATCTTACATCTGCCTTTGAATTTTATATATATATATTATGTATAAATATAACCTGAAAACTTACAGTATACAATTGAAGCGATTTTGCCTTGTCATTTTGATTTTGTTCTGCATCCAAATAGCACTGCCATATATCGAGACCCTCGTCAATCGCGGAAAAGAACATTAACCAACTCTTTTTCATTTTATCCATAGCATCCTCTCCTAATCCCTGCATAGACGCCTAAAAACATTGTATGCATGCCAGAGAAAAAATGAGTCATTTTGGAAATTCACCAAATTAGGCGATCAAATATAATCGATGATATGAACTACAGAATTTTCATTAACTAATAACACTTAAAAACGGAAGGTTCATGAACTTGTTTCACTGACGAGACGCTGATAAGTCTCGCAAAATCCGGCATAAATAATGAAAGCAGGAATAGGAAATTAATATTGGATATGGCTTTTCCAATAATAACAAGACACTCAAATAATGGACTATCATTGAGAACCGTAGATTGTAAAACGCAGTTTAAAAAATCTAATATTTCTCTAGATGTCAAATTGACATAACCATATGGGCATTTTTACAATAAACTTAGATAAGCCATAGGAACTACGCTTGATCACATTTAAGCATTATACAACAGCTGTTTGAATGGTACAAACGACAGTGCATACACACAAATAATCACAGCTGATTGGATTAAGTTCAGTTCACGTACAAAATGTCATATCTATATGAAATGGGAGGCTGTTGCAATCAAAGAAATTTTCAATGTGTATATCCATTCCACTTATTTTTGCCTCAATAAACAACTAAAAGTTCATCTAGTTTGGAGTTTGACTTTTTAAACAATGTTGTTGGCTATTGTGGAAAATTTTCGCTCTTTTTTATGATGTGCCTAGTGTAAAATTCTTCTGGAATTGTAATTGGCTAATCGCATCTACAAAGCGCTATGCGAAGCTATATAATATTCATAAATAAACAAAACTGAACGCTAGATTGTAGCGAGTTTAACATTAACATTTACGTGTAGTAGGACTTTCGTATTAAAAACCAAATTAAATTTGTATAAAACATACGGGCCGCTAGTGCTGCGCACCTAATAACAAATTAGTTCACTTTTGACCAGAAGGATAAACCAAAGACAGCATGAACGGAAATTATAATCTCGTACACATTCGTTTCGTGCTTACTGGCGACTCATCAGTAGAAGCCGGTATTACGCCCTTTACCCACTATATATTTTGGTGGAGAATGTGGGAAAATGGGACGGTACAATCTCTTAGGCGAATGGGCAAACTTGCAGTAGTCAAGCTAATATCCTATGAAGTCTCGACAATGCGACTTCAACGCTAACTCACACTATATGTAAACCCAGTCTGTAAAGGATACTGACACAATGGCTATTGTGTCAGTACTCGGTACGAACATTATAGTACCGAAAAGGCACATAGTACTAACACTATGGTTGCCGAGTCGATACATGGTACCAACACGATGGATTTCAATGTATCCTACAGTTGACCAAAATTGAGAATTACAACTATTTCTGAACACCTGTTACTCAAGTAAAATAAGAAAAAACAACAAAAATCGCAAAAAATGACAGATAAATTTAATTTATAGAAAGCTACAATAACCAGCTCTTCCATGTTATAAATTTTAGCGTTCCACATGATCGCACATATAGCTTTACAATTTCTGTCACTCGTAATGATGCAATTTGCGCAGTTGTTTTTATCTCAATTTGTTGTCAATCCGATCAAATGTTTGTCGACGTTGGCCCAGTGCGTTCTTGGGTTCGCCAGAATACAAGAAAATTGTTGTTGAGTTTCGAGACATGTAGTCAATAAAGTAGGATACCATGTTGGACCTTTCGAATGTTTAGACCAGGTACTTGCTGTTTTATATAAAGGGCTGCGTATATGTGCAGTACTTTTTCGTACTTTCCTTTGTGTAAAACTGAGAACTTAGTTAAATAGGCTGGGTCACCATTTAAAATGTATATTCGGAATCAGTTGATTTTCCTGACGGTAAAAGACCTTTATAAAATTAATTTCTGTGGTACATTTTGTTGAATTCGCCTAGTCGATTGCTTTTACGTACGTCCAATAGATATATTCTACTGCATCCAACCTCATGATTCTGCGTAATTAATGTGATTTTAACATTACCACTATGGAAATTCGCCCTGGTGATTTAACTTAAGGAGTTAAAGAACTTAATATATTCAAGAATTTTGACGCTCACATAGTTGATTGCAATATAATTACTTAGTGTCTGACGAGTAAAAGGTTGATCTCGCTCCTTCATAATCTTTATAATATCTAGCTCCTTTGAATAATTTTTTCTTTACCTAAAACAAGTAGTGTAATATTCAACGGCAATGGGACATATATATATATATATATATATATATATATATATATATATATATATATATATGAAGAAACTTTTACCAATCTTCATGGCCAAATTAAAGATTACTTTATACTAAATTCATAGACGATTTCCAGAACTTTCAAGGTTCACCAAACTAAATAAAGTGCGCAAAATAATGTCTTATTACATTTAAAAAATTCTTACTAAGAAGGTGTAATTATTAATATTATATATATATATATTGCCTCTTTCCGCTCAATCCAACATAATCTACAAATTTATGTCTCCATGCAGCAGCCAGTACAAAGGCTGCATCAGATAGCAGATGTCGGCTGCACATTTCCAGTCACGTACAATGTATGCAAGACTACCAGAGGTGAGAGCCGCATATCTAATTTGCTTTCCATATATATGCAATGCGGTTTGATCCTCGCTAGTCAGTTTGCCGTAGTACTCTGATGATGATCATGGAAGGTCGAAACGCGTCAGTGCGTTGCGACTGACGGTAGTTTTGTTATGTTGTTCGACGACTGGTTAAATACAATGGGATCGGTGTTTGATTCAAGCCCGCAAACTTGATTTAAAGAATTTGTTCTCGTTTGTTTTGGATTGAGGAGTAATCAATTACTGCACGTGTGGACTCATCCCAGTAAAATTAAATTGATTCAGCAATATCTGACTATTCACTAGATAGGCGTATGCCACGTATATGTGTCTGTGTGTATGTGTGTGAACGTTTGCTTAAGACTGAGAAATAATCTGTTGCATATAATTATCGGCACGTGAATCAGGTCGAAATATCTGGAAAAATCAGATAGACATCGGATGCAAACATCTCGTATCGCAACACGAGAAAAAGGTAATTAATCTATTTCCTGTTGTGCAACATGTTTCTTCAAAAATGAAATAGCAGACATGGGAAATTATTCGTAGCTGAGCCCATTCTAAAATCAAGACATCACGCAAATCAAGCAGCCCTTGATATACTTCATAAAGCACAAATGTATATCCACTCATAAGACATTGGTAAGAAGACAGCAAAGATCAAACAAAGGTGTAAACAATTATCGCTTTCATGATATAAAATTTAATTGATCAAAACACGCCACTTCCACAACTACAGGTACAGGTTTACAACATTATCGTTGCAAAATGCTGGCAATCACAACATCAGAAGTTCCAATATTAGCTATTTTAATTGAAAGATAACAATAAAAGTTCAAAAAGGGATTTTGGGCTGATAAATATGAATGTATTAACGTAATTTTTTCCAGCAATTGTCGACCCATCACACGAATTGTCCTTTTAAAAGACGGATCTTAGCAACAGAGCGCGTAACAAAAAAGTCAGTCATTCATCATCGTCATAAATCATCCCCGACAGCAAGACAGCAGAATTTAAACTCTGATTCTCTACTGCCATATAACCATGAGAAAAATAAAACGCTTTAAAAAATAAAGAAGATGCTTTTAAATTTAGAAAAACTCTGAAAAAAGCCAAATATAATAATTTAAAATTAGCAAAACCTCCTTAATGGAGAGTGATTTATTGAGAGAAGAAATGAATTCAGACCTAGATACTTACCGAGATCTCACCCAGATATGAGGCAACCAAGACCTCTACAAAAGCCATTGCAGCCAAGCATGCTGCAAGGCAAGGCGATATCACTGTATCGCTTTATAAATATGACAGAATCTCTAAAATGTCAGTCCATAATTTACAAATCTGCAGTCCAAAACATTAAACAAATAAGCCTGCAATTACCGCATGGGAATTATTAAATGTGTTCATATGACATACAGCAAAAAACCAGGTAAAAAACTGGTGACCAATCAGACTTATTAGGTATGGCACATTATGAAGCATAAAATTTAAAATGGTTTCCAACAGTTAGCTCCAGTTGTGCTGATAAGACGAACACGTGCAAAATAATTACAAGTCATAAACAAAGCATAACGACACAGAAAAGAAAGTCCATTTATAAACTATTACTAGTAGACATACCACCTATAATGAATACATTTATAAATACATCAGCGATGGCATATATCTCTTGCACCGAATGCTTAGGAGAAACCAATGCCAATTATGCAGAATTAACCAGGCCTCTCCGATGAACCCTGTTTGCCGCTATAGAACCACATATTTTTGCCAATTCAATCGTCTCTTGGCTAGTGCAGTTGCGGTACTCTGTGATCAATTATTTGATATTGTTAATAATAGTATTTAGCCAGGAAATTGCTGGCCTCCACTTCCTGTGCTTCCAGCCATCCAACGAAGCTGCTTCGGTGGTTTGGTGAGCAGGACGTGAAATTACCCTTATCCAGTAATGGCCAACCAAAACAATCAACGTTTCATAAATAGGTCTGATGGTTACGGAACGTCGACGGAAGTCGGAATAGAAATTGTCAGCTTGTAAATTTTATTATTAGTTAATACCACCTGACGCTAGGCTGCCAATGACCTAAAGTGAACCGAGCAAGAACATCGATTAACAAAGCTGTTCATGCGCTGGCAGATACAGCGTGTCATTTCCGAATCCACAGCAGAACAATACAGAGCCGAAAGCACGCTTGCCTTGAAGACGGATTTTCAGCTTAGTGAAATAGGGGACGATTCCAAAGTGGTTCGCACAATTTCCTAATGTCAGCAGTTATATGACTAATTCGTTTGCAAATCTCAGCAAAAGTCGATCTGTGTTTCTTCTTCATAAATCTTAGGCAGAGCGCCATTTAGCAATATTTTAGGCTTGGGATCAAAATTGGTCATAATGCGCGCTTACTGTTGGTTTAGCTTCGGAGTGTACCGGTGGACACATAGTAAGCACAATTAGTTACACATTGCATCTCGTCTTGTTTTCCTATCAATAAGCTTGCCTAATTTCAGGTCAGTTACATTAATAACGAGATTTAAGAAATTACATTTGTGCAATCATGAACTCAGTAAAGTTCACGTTGCCTTCAGGAAGACTGTTTGGTGAGTGTATGATAACTATTTCAACGCAAAAGAAATAGTCTCGAAGCAATAAATGGAAGATAATTCTTCACATAATATTGATAAACGATAAAAATAAGTACACTATACAAATCCTCGAAGTATAACTCAAGCAAGGAATAACATGAATTCTAAAGTTTATTTAATCTGTTTATGAGATGAAATCCATGGCTCCTTTAAAGGCTATCAATAATCCGGTTTCGGATTGCGATAGATAGTATACAAATATATACGCATACGAATTCATGTAATTTGTTGGTATAAAAAAGTTGTACAAGGGGGTTGGTAAACGCAATAGATCTACAAGACAGTAGTATTGTTCCTATCGAGAAACACCTCATGTGTAGTCAAGAGAGTTGTTGGGAATCGAATAAGCGACATAGCGATTCATGGTCAATCATCAACTCACCAACGCCAATAGACAGGCACCAGTTAGTGTCACTTCCAATCCGACAATCTAACTAGTAAAAAGTCATGAACTAGTGCTGGGATCGATTTTATCATCCTTGACTAACATATCATTTCTTCCAGCTAGCACAGCTTCTATCTTAGAATGAAGGAATCTCGGCTATCTAATTGAGACATAGTGACTTAAGTGACGTATGAAACCATATTTAGTAAAACCGTATGAACTAAACACAGTATTGCATGAAACTAACGAGCCATATGATGTTTCTAAATAAGCGGCGTTCCAAAATTTGTTTACTGACATGCATCCTGAACGAACTCCACCGACAGAACAGACTACTCATATGAAACCAATCAATATCGACAAATATATGCTCTACTAGGTTGACAGCATTTATCCTTCATTCCATTGTTTAGACTATATCAATACATTAGGATATAATTAAATGGTAGATCCATATCACCCTCGTTCAATTATTTCAGGCTTCCATGCCAAATAAATAGACAGTACCTTCAGAAGAATGCGCAATTCTCAACTTATACAAAACTGTCTCTTTTTGATACTATACACAAAGATAAATAATAAGACTTTAAAATTAACTTAAAATGTTTTCTTAGATTCCTAATTAAAAGTTCATTGGAACGTAACTTCAGGTTAGCTTATTAACAAATTTCATATACCAAAAAACTTACAAATAATTTGTCCGGACCGCCAGACAATGGAGAATCGATCGAGCTTTGGATTTTTCCAGTGAGATTTTTAAAATATTGCTGACCATCAGGACCATGTAGTTTATCGATTTCTTTTTCAATTTCCGACGTCATATTATCCAGGAGTATACCCACCATTTCGGTGCTGTTAATTAAACGCTAAACATAAATTAAAAAATATGGTTATAATAAAAATATTTTTCAAACGTCATACGCAACATCTAATGGTCACCTGGTAAATGAGGAAAATACCTTATAAACAAAATGGCGGCTATGAGAAGGTAAAAATTATGCAATTATTACGAGAATCCTCGTGAACAGACGCCTAGAGTAGAGCTAGTGTTCTGTTACTCCTACCAAACAGCATTGAGACTGAATGTTATACTTCAATGTTCATTAGTTGGTCAAGTAAAAATAAGCAACAAATTAGAACTAGTATCATAAAGTACATCGCGGTTAAAATGATATACATAACGTCTATTTGCGTATGCGTGATTACATGCAAATTGTTTAATTTGAACGCTACACGTGCAATTCGTGGAATCTTTGCAACGAATTGATATATATATATATATATATATATATATATATATATATAACATTATCAACTGTACATACACTTACTGCTAGACAAATTAACCTTTATGTAAAAACTAGATTTTCGGCCATGTGACTGCCGTTAAACAGGCTACAAATGGGGCTTCGCATTGTATGGATATCGCTGTCTCTCTGCACCGGCCAAGACTCATGCTACCGTGACCAATGCAGCAGACTTAAGCAAAAAAATAGATAAAATTACCCATTACATTAAAAAGTAGATCCTTTTAGAATCAACTCTGCCAACGAGAACCAAGTTAATATACAATAGCCTCATTAAGAAGTAAAGAGAAATGCAATTAGCTAAGGTATCTCATCAGCAAAGTAGTTACAGAAATATTTCGCAACATAATAATCAGATGAACGACAACACTTCTGAGAACATCACCTATTACCTAAGGCAAGAGTTCAACGTAGGCCTTGTTTCGAACAAACAAAAATCTCATAGATTAATTAAACAAGCAGAGATAATATAGAGGCCAAGTAAAATTCGCATTGACCTACAGTAAATAATATAAATTTCGATGCTTCTTTCAAAGTCTACACAGATTTAAACTTGAGAAAATAAATTTCTAGTCAAACCTTTTTAAAGACGTGAACCGGCAAGATGGGCAAAGAACAAGGCATCGGTATCGACAATTCGTAGTAGCATTCTTCATGTAGATCAATAAGTTGATCGCCCTGAAACGCAAAATAATATAAAACAAGTAAGCAAAGCAAAGCAACAACAACTTTTCTAATGTATAAATTTTAGCTAAGCCATCTTTATGCATTCGTAGTTTGAACTGAGATATAAATCAGGTATGCAAGTATAAATTTATTGTTAAGTAGACATATAACATAGTTTAAAAACGCCGTCTGCATTTCGTCAGAACTCAACCTGACTAAAACAGCTCGTAATTTATATAGCTAATGTTTTGGAACGCAAATGGGATAAAGTTGGATTGAACGAATAAAACATGCAACAAAAAAGAGGAAGCCGAAAACAACTATTCAGGACACGCATAAACGCACGAGCGCAAGCACACAAACAATTCGCCAGTTTATACTCGAATCATGCTTGAATTTTTTGTTGTTGTTCATTTAGCTGAGGATTAAGGACATCGCATGCAACCGCTTCCGCCGTGCTTAATTGATTTTCGCATTTGCCTTTTGGATAACCTGGAAATCCGGCTGATTTGAAGTGCGACTTTTCTAAATAATGTGTTCATCTATATTGCGGAAACATTCGCCCCCATACCAGCTGTGTATAATCCAAAATGCTTTTAAATTCGCTTCTTTAGTATACAGCTAGCCTGGCCTAGATAGCGCGATGAGCAGCTATGACATTTTTATGAATAAACGATATTGGACTGTTCGTTGGCCGGGAGCCTTTCAGTTACATTGATGCTAAACTGGCGTTTTGTTGCATAATAAAACATCAGGTGTGTATTGGGCCTCCAACTTTGTCACATTTGCTATAAATGGAGAGAATTTTTCCGCAATAGCTAAACACATACTCAAAATAACGTGTACTTCCAGGTTATCATCAAAGCAAAAAACGGGAAAAAAATTACGCAACATCCTTAATCTCCGGCTTAATAAACAAATGAGGTTCGAACTTGATTGGAATATAAACGGATGAATTCTGTGTTTGTGGCAAAAATATAATGGCCTCTTTTCAACTGAGTTACATTTCTGCTTTACAATAAATGAATAATTCAACAAATTATTTGTTTCCCCATGGAAATTACAACTTTTCTGCCTTACCTAAAATTAGTGATACACAAGATATGCAAAAAATGATACACACACACTACTGAATAATAGAATACACTTCACCGCAAAAAAATAAAATCATACGATCTGACACGATTTTATCAATGAAGGAATCATGAGCTCCTACAAAATACAAACAAGATTAAAATCAGATTCGTCAAGGATAGGAATAATACGTCGTAATAATGATAATATACGGTGAAATATTAAGCAATTGTGCATTTGCAAAAGCCATTAAATTCTTGATTTATAATTCTCATTGCCATAAATATCATTGGCACTGTGCGAAATACTGATAACTCATGTGCGCATAAAATGTTAAAGCTGATAAGACTAATTCATGAAATGGAGTGGCGCAGAAACGAGAAAACCTATTCTTCTCTGAAACACATAATCGAGGAATACAGAAAAAAAAGCAAAGGAACATCGAAAATGTGCATTATATCCGATACTTCCTTCTACATGAACTTATCCGATAAAAGAGAAAAGGAATAAAAATAAGATGACAACTACAATCTGCATCAAGTTCGTTACTCAGCCTAACTGCATGCCATGACATGCAAGATTTCCGACCAAGGTGAGCATGTGAAGCAATCTGGAGAGCAAACTGATCCTATTTTACTTAACTTGAGTTTGGATGAATAAAATTGTGTTCGCCACGTCACAACCTGTCCCTTGCGTCGTTTACTAATCTGGCTTCGAGTGAAAATAAAGTTAGCCTTGGGAATGAGACCTAAAATCCGATAAAAAATTTCGCTAGTGTACATCAGCTGTGACATTCAATGAAACACATAAATTTTCGTTTTAAAAAGCAAAAACTGGTAGAAATTGAAGATACAGCATAGACCAATAACACTTTTCTTTTAAAAAAGGTAATTTAATGTTTGCGAACGTTTATACAATGTGTAGGCATTAA
This sequence comes from Eudiplozoon nipponicum, assembly GCA_029291075.1. NCBI lineage: Eukaryota > Metazoa > Platyhelminthes > Monogenea > Mazocraeidea > Diplozoidae > Eudiplozoon > Eudiplozoon nipponicum. The sequence goes on from JAQBSW010001808.1 coordinate 16,557, forward strand.
TTTACTTTCTAATAAGGCAGTCATGTTTTTGCCTTGTCTAAAAGAATTGTATATTCTTGTTGTTTTTGGTACGATAATAACGGTAACATTACGGTAAAACAGTCGTTGAATAGAAAGGCGGAAGTAGAAAGGACAACCGAATCTGGTACAATACAGCACAAGCTAGTTTAAGCTTAGTTCTTAAGGAGTTTGACCTCAAAAATATCCATTATTCTCTAAATGAAACGATCAGCCTTTTATCGGACATCAAATTTTACTGTAAATAAATACAAACCGTGTAATTTGTACAAAGTAGATGCAACAATAGAGCTTCAGCTATCAAGAATACCACTCTAGAACTGTGTAGTTCTTGTAATAAGGCAAACACATCATGACCTAAGTACATAGAGTTAAATTGTTCATATATCCAGGATTAGTAAACGAAGCATTCATTTGTCATATTGGTTCAAAATACCCAAATACTAAGAACGTGATCGTCAACCTACAAATATTGGAGAATCTAATAAAAACCTTCTCCGGAGATAATTATTTAAAATATACTCACATTTAATTCTCTTCGGATAGTTCGCTGCAGGAACTTTGTAACCGAATGTGTCAAATAATATTCACGTATCGGCCACTCAACAGCTCTAGACTGAAGATGCAACGGTGTATTAGGAAGGACAATGAGTGTACTGACAGCTTTAACTGGCAAGTATTGTCCGGAAATGTCGGAAAACGCTTTACTTGCATCTGCGGCAACATCCGCCTCTTTGGCCAATTTACTTCCAATCGCCATTTCCTTTTAAAAAATAGTATATAATAAATAAAATAAACGAAGTCATCTAGGAAACCCACAGAAATCAGAATAAAAAAAGGCAATATTTCAATTCTACCAAGAAGCGTAGATTGATAAAATTGTTTTAGATACACACGTTCATGAGGACATTACTTTAAACTTGTCATTCATATTACAACACACATATAATTAGATAAACAGTGAATTGCAGATTTATGACAGGATTATTATTATTATAAATAAATTTCCTGTAAAAACTAAACGTTACATCAGGTAGCAAAGGAATTTAACCCAGTAGATCCGTTTCGTTCTCATTGGGAACTTGACGAATGCTGTCTATGATTTGTGATGGACGGGGTTCAAAACTAGACACGTTTGCTTCGCAATCTGGGACACTAGCCAATAAGCCAGCTCTGTCGCATACTACAAGCAATTTTCAGTTATATGGTTAAACTTTCCTTTTGTATATATATATATATATATATATAAATCTAGGGTTTTCATTTGTTTATGTGGATGGCAACTAGTCGGATTTTCCGCTTTACTTCTATTTCTTGTTTGAACTGATTTGTAAGTGTATATGCGTATGTCTGCTTGTGTCTGTGTGCGTGAAGGGATCGTTCTAGTTGTATTCCAGAGTGACGTATCAGGTCTGGACACTCTTGTATTATATATATATATATATATATATATATATAATACAAGAGTGTCAGACCTATCAAGAACCATACATGCAATCAAAATTTGAAATAATAATTAGGCACAGAAAAGTTGATGAATGCTTAAATGTTGATGTATATTGCGTAGTGTTTGTAATCTCTCTGCCATTTATATGTGCGGGACAATTGAATGAGGATATCAAATTTGCCACAAGCTGTTTTATTCCTGTGAGAGTGGTGTCAACGATGAAGATGGGACTGGAAATTAAATCCAGAAAAATTGGAAAATCTTGTTCCAACGTCATTTTCAGACAAGCAGCTGATGGAGGGCTACAGAGAGAAAGGGACAAATAAGAACACATCAATTAATGCCAAACAAAATATGTGCACTTGGAAATGTAAAGGATTCTAGATTTTACCGACCTACGAGTGCTATCAATTGTCCCACACAAGAAAATGGTGGAGGGATTAAAGAGTTGATGAATGGGTTAGAAAGTTGATTACCTTCGGACTAACATTTGTTAAATTAAAAGCAATGCGAACAATAGCTTTCTCAAACAGTTGTCATATCTGAAATCAAAAATTCAATAGATAAAGCATTCCACTGCTTTGATTAAAAGCTTATTCTCAAATCTAAAGAACCTCGGCCAAATTTGTTAACTACAAGCATAAAATAACACGGTCTATTATTTAAAAATCCTAGATACAATTATAAAAAATAAAATTAAAAGTATAATTTTAATATACCAAAACAGCCGAATCAGCTAATTTTTTAAACATAAACATAATCTTTTTTTAATTTGGAGTTTAAAAAATAAACTAGCGGTAAAAATTCATATGAAATTACGTATACAAAGAATTTACCTCAGGAAAAAGATGCCAGAACTCCTGAAGCACCGCATTACGTTGCATTGTTAGAGGTACACGATAGATAAAACGATCGTGCATAAACGATGGAAACTTAACGTTGCTCTGGTCCACTGTTATCAGGAAATAGTGGAAAAGATTTCGTTGCGTTCCCTTAGCAATCATAAGATAAAGATCCGCTTGTTTTTTCTACCAAAAAATTTAAATTTGAGGCAACATATACATCCAGAAATTAATACCATCAAATAATAAAAGCAATGTCTTAAAATTTTCTAAGCAGATAATTTATGTATGGTTTTTTTCAAATCAAACAGGCCGTTATTAATTTAATGGATCCTTCGATAATAAAGTGATATATATATATATATATATATATATATATATATATATATATATATATATATATATGACCGTCACTAGGTGCAGCCAGCCAGCTTCTTAACAAAACATCAAAAATGTCTATTGGTTTAACAATAAGCAATATACTGACCAAAATTTTAATTATGCACTTTTATTGATGTTATAATTCGTTTGGAATCAAAAACAGAATTCACAGTAAGTGTAAATCACGAATGTCTCGTGCCCATTTCAATCAGCCCGCCCAAGGTCAAATTAATTACCATTTATAGAGGGTAAACTATTAATTTAAACAAAAAAATTACTGTTCTATTAAAATAACTCATTTTGCGAAAATGAAGGTTATCCTTAACCTAGCATTATGAACACCAATAAACATGACTATTAAACTGAAAATAGTTTTCTGTATATGGAAGAATAAGGTCGCCAAAATGGCCGTGATAGATCACTCGCCGCCAAAATTGACGTTATCTAAGTCAAGTTTAAATCAAAATTGCAGGCGGAGTCTTCATTTCATGTCTTGAGTGTGCTCCGATGTAGCTCGTGTCATGTCACTTTGCTGTTTAGGCTCTGACGTACTAGTTAACGCTTGATTTGATGATGGTCATTGTTGTTGATCATTACCCTAACCCGTTATCATTGGTGTCTTAGTCCGGAACTTAAATTCAGGCTTCAATCGATCAATGGACACTGGTTTATGATTTCCATTATAGTCAATTACAAAGAACTTCCGACAGTGCTTGATGATCGGATGAGATCCGGTATACTTTGGATTCAACGTCGACTACACGGCGTCTAATCTAACATAGGCTTGCTTACATTTATCCAAACATTTCCAAGTATACACCAGCCGATGTTGTTCTATTGTTCATTGCGCACGGAGACAATTAAGAACGCGCTGTAGCTGTTATGTAGCTTCCACAGATGCGGACTGTGACAAAATGTAACCTGTGCGACTGAGGCGCTTAAAACATCGCGATACCTTGATCGCATACCGAGTAACACTAATGGGAGTGCCAATAAGCCGATCGGACTGATCGCGAGACGCACATAGCACCGCCTTTAACTCGCGATATACACGTTCCACAATACCGTTACACGCGGGATTAAAAGCTGTTGTTTTTCACACATCGACTCTCAGAAACAGTATGTTATCTTAGTATATACGTGTCATGAAATTTGCACCTTGGTCAGGGACTACTACGTCTGATACTCCGTAACTTCAGCCGTTGGAAATATATTGTATGTTTTACTTTTGGTTGTGCTATCATTGGAATAAAGGACCTTTAATAATTACGCATGTCGAAGCAAATGACCACATTTGCTTAAATCTGCTATTGTGAGCATCGTGCTGTGTATAGTTGCCTGAGGATGATGCTGGAAATTAAGCACCGAAACGTCGCCAGTAAACAGAGATGTGATAGAATCGCATTTCCTTTGGGAAGAATACAAACCCAGCTCGATCGAAGACAAAAAATAAATGGAAATTGTGATCAATCGGATCTTTGTGAAACTGTTTGTGCAAAGCTAGAACCCGCTAACGCAAAACGCGGCATTGGGAAATATATTAAAAAGATAACATCACATGCGAAGGATCAATTGACAATACTCTCTAAATCCTTTATAGCCCACAAATCTTCCAGTATGTGCGTTAGCATATACAGTGGACGTATGAAAAGCAATTGATCGCTAGGATCCAACAGGATTTACCACAGAAATTGTTTAAAATAGATTTCGCATGGTCAGGAAAATTAACTATTTCGGAGCATATATTTAAAGAGGGCACACATCCGAGTTAATTTCGAAGGTCTACCCAAAGTAAAGTCCGAAAAAAGTAAACATATGTGTAGCGAATTATAGAAAACAACAATTACTGGGAACAAATTTTCAAAACTTTCCATGAATTAAAAACACCAACCAAAAAATATATATGCAAGTATGTAGTAGGTTTTGCGAACCTAGTAACAAATTAGTTAAGTTGTGACCAGAAGGATAAACCAAAGGCAGCATGAACGGAAAGTATAATCTCATGCACATTCGTTTCGTGCTTACTGGCGACTCCTCAGTAGGAGCCGGTATTACGCCCTTTAACCACTATATATTTGGTAGAAGAATGTGGAATAATAGGACGGTACAATCTCCTAGACGAATGTGTAAACCTGTAATAGTGAAACTAACATCATCTAAAGTCAACGACAATACGACTTCAACGCTAACTCACACTATATAATATATATACCAAGTCTGTAAAGGATACTAACACTATGGCTATTGTTTTAGTAACCGATACCAACATTATTGTACCGAAAAAGTACGTATATATATTAGGACTTCGCAACAAACAGTATTTAACTGTAATATATTGAATTGAATGATGTCATGCTTACCGCGAAATGTGATAACTAATATCGATCAAGGCCAGAGTGTATGGATTTACTGGAGTAGCAGGTGTTCAGAAATTGTTGTAATTCTCAAATTCGGTGAACTATAGCATAAATTGATAACCATCAGGTTGGTATCATGTACCTACTCGATAACCATAATGTTAGTACCATGTACCTTTTCGGTACAATAATATTGCTATCAGTTACTAACACAATAGCCATAGTGTTAGTATCCTTTACAAACTAGGTATATATATTATATAGTGTGAGTTAGCGTTGAAGTAGCATTGTCGTTGACTTTAGATGATGTTAGCTTCACTACTGAAGGTTTACACATTTGTCTAGGAGATTGTATCGTCCTATTATTCCACATTCTTTGACCAAATATATAGTGCTTAAAGGGCGTAATACCGGCTCCTACTGATGAGTCGCCAGTAAGCACGAAACGAATGTGCATGAGATTATACTTTCCGTTCATTCTGCCTTTGGTTTATCCTTCTGGTCACAACTGAACTAATTTGTTACTAGGTTCGCAAAACCTAATACATACTTGCATATATATTGGTTCTTCGCAACAAACAGTATTTAACTGTAAAAAAGTTTATATCCTGTTTTCGAGGCTGGAACTTTCATGATTACCGGATCGGTATCATTTGGTGCACTGTACATCAAAAGTCCCATAAACAAGCTAATAAAGCAAGTGCGATATTTCCTTTATCCATATCACTTATACTTACTATTATCATGGATGCTATTTCATATAAGCACCTGACCCATTAATTACTTACATATGTCAGAATAAACTAAGAATTGTATAGTGTATAGTTTATTACTTATTGGGTCTCATCACGTACTGGCCAGTTTACCGTGGACAGGACTCGAATCTGGGCAAATCTGCTTCAGAATTTTGGGTTTAAATGGATGCCATATGAGCTCCACCTAAAAGAAAAAAGACTAACCAAGTTACATTAGTTAGTATATAACTGAAAATGGTGTAGTGTGCGGCAGGTTGGCTCAGTAGTTAGAGCACCAGTTTCCGAAGCAGACGTGCCCAGGTTCGAGTCCTGTCCACAGAAAATTCTGACCAGTATGTGATGAGTTCCCAGTAAGGACGAAACCGGTCTACTGGATAAATTGCCTTTTCCGCACTATACAATTCTTAGTTTGTATTGACATATGTAATTAATTAATGGGTCAGGTGCTTATGTCAAGATCCACACTTTGATTATTGTAATTGTTATCACCGGGCGATCAACCAATGTTTGTTTAATATTATTTATAATTTTGACTCACGTTTCACTATATAAGTGCGCGTCACACATGTGTGTATGCCATAACTGCAATGTACAAAATCCAACAACAAGTTTCTTGCATCCATGCTAGCCATAGCACCCACTAGGCTAGCGTTAAAAGTCACACCAACAGAGTGGAAACAAATAGAAGAGCTGTGCAAATAGCATCACTATCATCATCATCTGTGACAGAATAAGCATAGAAATATGAGCGATCCCTACGGGAATGTGAACACCCTGCGCTGTTACCAGGTGGACAAAACAAAACTCATGAACGAGGCGATACGAAAGGCAACATAGGGAAATAAGCAATCGTACACGCAATAGTCCAAAAAGCGGTAGTCTCAGCAAAGCTCAATCTATCAATACAATAATAACCAAGTCTCAGACATTAATTTGTCATACAATAAAAATGACACCTACATGCACACAAACACAAAAAATGCACTCACAAATCAACCCACAATAAACCACCAACAAGAAATAGAAGTATAACTAAAACTCAGACTATTTACCATCTACCTAATCAAATGAAACCCGAGAATGAATAAAATTGAAAGATTGCAATGTGAAGTTGAATATTTTCTAAGTAAGTATCCACAGTAAACACATTTAAAAAAAATTTAAATGTGCTTTCTTTTACTAAAAAAGTACTCTGTAATATTCAAGGTCAATAAATCTCAAAGGGTTACATTGGTAGAGAAACATAAATTGGTCTAAGAATTTTTAGGTGAATACCAGAATATATAATGTTTATTAATGAATAAATATTACAATATGAGAGAAAGCGGTTGTCATCATATATATATATATATATATATATATATATATATATATATATATATATATATAATCGCTTTATAGCTTTCAATACTAACCATAATCCGACTAAGATTGGAGTAGTTCGGGGCCACTTCTCGATAAAATTGAGCAAGAAATTCGCACACTGTTATTGCTTGTTCCCAATCGGTGGCGACTTCAAGACAATGCAAGCTCATTTCCAAAAGGGCAATGCGTAGCTCCATTTGAGTCCCGTGCGTTTGGAATGTCGGCGACACGTATTTTAATTCAGGAACCGGCTCATCAGTCCACTAACATGGTTAAAAATATAATATAAGATATGGAGATAAATTTTATAAATAAAATCAAAGCAACCGTACAAGTTTCGTTAGACAAGTTAGTCCACGAATAAGTGAATTTCATTAAAAAAACGAAAACTTGGATCCCGTTCTGTTTGCAATTTTGTTTGCTGAATACGATGCTACCAATTAAAATCGTCGTTATTTGTATAACCCATGTTAATGCCAGTGCATAAACATAATGTTTTTGATTACACCGTTCTAGACAACGTAATTTTATATAAATAACCTCAAATAGAGAAGCATGCTCACAAACCTAGCTTTAGTTAAAAATTTTTAAAAAACGGTTTGTCGGCGTGTCGCATTTTCATGTGAAATACATGTCTACTTTTAGATGTACGTGCAATGCCAACCACATTTTAAGCACATCAAGTCGGTTTGTCCTCCAACAAGCTTGAATACATTCTTCTTTTGCATATGCCTAAATAAGAATGCCGACAGGTATATTTCCAGTTTTAGATAACGTTTTATTTAAAATAGCAGCGAAAATTTGGCTTACATATTAGGTAAGGGAAGTATGGTCTTGTAATTCATCGAAGCTACGTCATCAGCAAATATATAAATGCAAATGCAAAATGCAATCTACCTTTTACGAGTTTCATTGACACTTTACCTTGATACAGTAGGTGACAATACACCAGTTTCTTATCAGTTGTAAAACATTTACAATTGGTCTTATCATATCATCACTTAATTGCTTATCCATAAAATGTGGTGGGTAATCGTTAATTATAAGCATATTACCTATATAGCCGAACTCAGTCGGCAAACAGTCAGGCGAACAAATGTACAATGCCCACTTCAAGGAGCCGTAGATACTGAACTGTAAACATTGCACTGTTAGTGGTTTCTAGACGAACACTAACCTATACAATGCTTCATTGATTCTACGTTTGAGCAACACATCGAGAAATGCTAAAGTACCCTCCTCTCCGCTTTAAATTGTGAAACGAATATTGTTCGTGCACTGGCATTACTATTTGGCTTTTCAAGCCCAATATGAAACAGCGTGTATTTATATATCGTTTATTTGAACGTGCATTTCTGCCAGTAGAGAAGCTAAAGAGCGTTGCTCAGTTCAAAAGAATTATCCAATAATTTTCAAAATCTGGTGATGAGAGCACATAAAAGATCAATAGAAAGAACATGGAAAATATATTTATTCAACAGTAAAAGTGGAACTGAGTATCATTCGATGTTCACTGGACTATACAGAAATTGGCTGATTCATGAAATACCACGAAGAGAAAGCTTTAAACCTGTGGCATCGTAAAGCGACAGCAGTGTCGACAAATAGAAGCAGCATCTCACAAAACATGAGCGAATGAAAAATTAAACACCACTATTCGTCGAAACTTTTTATCTCTAGTTCCTCCAAAGAACTCACCTTGTAATGGTTGGCAATCAAAAGAAGAGTATATCCTCGTTCCATTTGGTAGCCAGCTTTTTCATATAATCGCTCCAACCTGTACAAATAACGTAGCGCAATTGCTTCTTGTCTTATTAACTCATAGAACGCCTAGAAATAGGAAAGAAAGTGTAATACTTAGCCTAAAAATGATCAGAATTACATGAAATTTTCAAATTAAAAACGATGAATGTAGAAATAGATTTCTGTGTATTGACAGTTGGAAGATCAATATTTTCCACATACAATATCATGCTAATTTTCAGTAATAAAGTTATTTACGAAAAAATAATAAGCTACTGAATTGTGTATATAAAAAATATTAAAATATTCTATACATATTGCATTATAAACAGATTAAAAGTTTATATAATTTTATATATACGACAAGAGCCTTCGAATTACCAGCATTATCTTGATAAATGACATAAAGCCGGAAAATTTGCTATATGTATGATAAAACAATGATCGTGAAGCAAATTTTTCATAGCAAAATTTTGAGAAACAATCATGCAGAAATAAGAAATACGAGGATACATTTTCACATAGAGCCATGCATATACATATATACATGCCCACAAACAAATTTATAATTAAGATAGTATTGCTATGTTGTTCGATGTCTAGTAAAATACAATGGGATTGGTGTTTACTTCAAGCTCGCAAACTTGATTTAAAGAATTGTTACCACCACCCGCGCAATCATTTATAGTTTAATTGTATTACTTATATATGTATATATATATATATATATATATATATATATATATATATATATATATATATATATATATATATATATATATATATATGTGCGTGTGTGTGTGTGTGTGTGGCGAAAGCTACAAAAAGCTAATGTTCGTGACTGCATAGAGATTGTGCAGCCGACATTTACAGTCAAGTTCAATGCATGCGAGACTGCTAGAGGTGAGGGCCGCATATCTAACTTTGATATCCATATATATTCAATGCGGTTTGATCCTCGATAGTCAGTTTGCCGTCGTACTCCGATGATGATCATGGAAGGTCGAAATGCGTCAGTGCGTTGAGGCTCGCGGTAGTTTCGTTATTTTGTTCGACTATTGGTTAAATACAAAGGGATTGGTGTTTACTTCAAGCTCGCAAACTTGATTAAAAGAATTATTACCACCACTCGCGCAATCAATTCTTGTTTAATTGTATTGCCTATATATTTATTTTTTGCAAAAGCTGCAATCAATTAATTTTCGTGACTGCATAGCAATTATGCAGCCGACATTTACAGTCAAGTTCAATGTATGCGAGACTGCTAAATGTGAGGGCCGCATATCTAACTCTGATTTCAATATATATTCAATGTGGTTTGGTACTCGATAGTCAGTTTGCCGACGTATTCTGATGATGATCAAGGAATGTCGAAACGCGTCAGTACGTTGCGGCTGGCGGAAGTTTTGATATGTTGCTCGACGTCTGGTTAAATACAATGGGATTGGTGTTTACTTTGAGCTCGCAAACTTGATTTACAGAATTGTTACCACCACCCGCGCAATCAATAATTGTTTAATTGTATTACCCATACAAATGTCAGTTAACAATTAAGCGACTAATCAGTCATAAGTATAATTGAAACGATTAAATGAAATATCGTGCTTGTTTTATTATTTTGTTACAAAGACTTGTGATGAACTATGGACTGATGAAAAATACCGACAAAGATATCCACAATACATCCCAAAAACTGATGAACTCGGAACAATCGTGCGTTTATCAAGCAACCATTCGAAAAAATTACTCAATAAGACAAATAACTAGAAATAATTTTACCTATTTACCGATATGTTTCTCCTTATCTACATGTGTCTATGCAACCATAAATATATATCTTTATAATGTCCATTGCCTTTCAATATTACACAGTATATTTCTAATTAGGAAGAAAAAACACATTAATATCAAATTGGATAAAGGCCATTTATTTTGTGAATACTAATCATCGCTCTACAATCATTCGTTTATATACATTCTGGGTTTTCAATTTATTGTGCTAGTGGTAACAAATTTGACTCGCTTTTACTTCTATTTCTTGTTTAGGCTGGTTGTTAAGTGTGTATGCGTTCGTATTTGTGTGTATGCGTTTGTATTTGTGTGTATGCGTGTTTGCATGTAAAGGTCATTCTCGCTGTATTGCAAAGTGATGTCTGAGATCTGGTCATTATTGTTTTGATGGCTTGAGAATAAACCATTTGTGCGCATTGGTCGCTGTTACATGTACGAGTGCTATTTCTCCCAGTGTAGTTTATCGTTTCACCTTGTTGCGCAATGTGCAGAACAAAAAATTTGCGCAACAAGGTGAAACGACAAACTACACTGGGCGAAATAGCACTCGTACATGTAACAGCGAACAATGCGCACAAATGGTTAATTATCAAGCCATCAAAACAATAATGACCAGATCTCAGATATCACTGTGCAATACAGAGAGAATGACCTTCACATGCAAACACGCATACACACAAATACAAACGCATACGCATTTAACAACCAGCCTAAACAAGAAATAGAAGTAAAAGCGAGTCAAATTTGTTACCACTAGCACAATAAATTGAAAACCCAGAATGTATATAAACGAATGATTGTAGAGCGATGATTAGTATTCACAAAATAAATGGCCTTTATCCACTTTGTTATTAATGTGTTTTTTCTTCCAATTAGATAATGTATATATATATATATATATATATATATATATATATATATATATATATATATATATATCCATCTATTTTAAATCGACAAATTTCTATAGACAATGATGAATATCTTTCTCAATTGATAGATATTTAATTGGTCGCCTAGGCTGTCGATTGAGAAATATACTGGCCAATGAGTATAGAAATATCTTGCTTAAACCTCTTATTTTCGTAAAATTATTACGTTATCCCATCTGTCTTGGTCCTGACTATGTTCAGTTCTTATCTGGCCTTCCTTCTTGGCATACTTTACATGTAGTTCTTTAATTTTGAAATAATTTCCGATTTTGCTCACTGCGTTTTAAAATTTAGTCCTATTCCGGATATTTCTGTTTTCAGTATTTCTATTCACAGATTTACTTATTTAAAAATTGAATAAAATGCGATCGACTAGTTCGTGAGTAAATCTGACTCTTGTGCTGATTTGGTAATAAAATAAAACAATCAACTTAACTGTAAATGTCGGCTGCACTATTCTTATTTAGTCAAAAATATTAAAATTTTTGCAACTTTCACCACATGAACAAATAAGTAATACAATTAAACAATCAATGATTGAACAGGCGGTGGTAACAATTCTGCAAATCAAGCTGGCTAGCTTGAAGTAAACACCAATCCCATTCTATTTAACCAGTTGTCATACAACATAGCAAAACTACCGTCAGTCACACGTACTGACGCGTTTCGACTTTCCATGATCATCATCAGAGTACGACGGCAAACTGACTAGCGAGGATCAAACAGCAATACGTATATATGTAAAGAAAAATTATATATGTGACTCCACCTCTAGAAGTCCCGCACACACTGTACTTCACTGGAAATTTCGCCATCACAATTTCTATGCAACCACAAACATAAACTTTTTGATTAAAGTCTATATATCAATTTTATTTTAACGATTAATAATAGCATGAGCTGCTAATACAATACTAAATTATGTCATGCATATTTTTAATGTGAGCGACACAGTTTTCCATGTATCAATGTATGTGCAAGGATAGATATATGTATATAATGTGTGTGTGAATAACATTTGATAAAATTATATACGCATACAAGATGAAAATGTAGCAAATATGGTTTCGCTTGATGGAGATAAATATTAACGTATATAATTTATAAACGAATTCTCATTTAGACTCTGTATTGTTTGGTAGTGTAGACTGGGTGTCGTTGAAACACAGCGTAGATTTTGATCGAAATATCAATCAATATATTACAAAAAGAATATTTGGTGTGTGGTGACACACTCACCAGAAACGAGTTCGTTTACAAACTTGAGAAAAAAAGCCGCCGGAAATCTATTTAATAAGACACATAGTCAATGGCAGATAAAGAAACATTTGAAATTATACTGTTAATTTGAATTGATAAACGCCAAAGAGCAGTTTATTGACCATGATTCAAGCTTTTAATTATCAAGTCAGTCAGTCACTTACACGGACATGCTCGATAACAAGCATTTGACCCAATTTCGATTCATGATGCGAGTACTGACCGTATTCTAGCAAGTAAGTCAACTGCTTAATAAGATTATTTAACGCCTTTTGTTGTGCCTGACTTGTGCCTTTCACCAACTGTGTAGAGTTACCTTTCTGAGCCTCTTTAAGGTTTTGATTTGTACGATAGTGATGTTGGTCAGACCCGACCGCCGGATGTAACTGTGGAATGCCTTTGGTAATATGCGGAGGCAGCGGAGGTTGCTGAGTAAGATTTTGATTTGACAAACCTAAACCCTTTCGATGCTCACCAGCTCTGCGTATAACCGCTGAGCCAGTTCCCCCAATCGCAGTCGCTCCCACGCTATTCATTTCATTTCGACCTGGAACTTCCATAGTTCCTGTAGAGCTGCGCTGACCACTACCACAGCCAACATTCGCAACATCGGAAGTTGTCCCAGTAGCAATATTCCCTCGACTGGGTCGACGCAAAGAGTCTGAGCGCCTGAAATCAGAATAATGTGTGTTAAGTTTGTTTTTTAGCTAATTACCAGCTTGTTAAGATTAGACAAGACACAATTAGTGAGTGTGAATAAAGACCGACAGCAGACAAACTAAAGCAAATTAGCAATGCCGGTTTCACACTCGAATCAAATGTGTTTTTATCAGTTTCATGAAGAATGACCAATATATATATATATATATATATATATATATATATATATATTGGTCATTCTTCATGGAACTGATAAAAACATTTGATTCTGTGTGAGACTGACATTAGAATATATATATATATATATATATATATATATATATATATATATATATATATATATATATATATAGGAAAAGGTCATTGGATAATGGAGTGAATTTTAATTGCTTTTTCCAATCTAAAACTAAGTAAGACCTGAGAATGGATTGTGCTTTCAACGGATTTGATGTTTTAAACAATTGCATGGACAAATGTTTTTTCCGTATGTCATGATTGGAAGGATACTAGAATATGACTTCTAGGCGACGATTCATGGTCAGTTAAATGGAATATCACCTTAGTGGCAAATATTTATATTAATGTCTGGAGCTGGTCTTTGCGTGTTAACTAAATCGAAGTACAGAGGCATATTTGACTATCGTGAAAGTTAACCACTTTTATCACGTAGAGATTCATGAAGAAGGATATTACAAATAATTTACAAATAAACCTAACTTCCAGTTAGTTAATAATTTTAAATTCTTTTGTTGCAGCACACATACTTTACCTACGAAAAAGCAATTGACCAAGAGAACCCGTTAACATCACGACAGATATTTATTGAAAACACCTAGCTACGTCAGATGCTTAATATTTAATTAATAACACATATTGTTTAACAAATGAAAATAACTATATGAAGCAGTTAATATCAAAAAACAAATAAAAGACCTGAATATGTAAATGTTTCGCCAATATAATATTGTATACAAACCCAGGTTGCGATCTTGCTATATACATCACTCCCATTATAAGCACACATTTGTCATTATAAACTATGAAATATACAATGCTCGTTTAGTAATATTGCATTAGACTGGCCACGAACCACTATAACTAGTAATATTACTCTACTATCCGGCCAGGAACAATTAAATTTTGGCTCAACAAGAGAAATCTAAACGAACTGAATAAAAACTAATATGTAAACAGTAGCACAAAGGATATCATAAGTAACAGCGCTCGAAATTGCTCAACTGGACGAACAACTAATACTTACATCTACACACACTGCGTTGTTGCTGGGAGGATGTAACACAACTCACGTAAAATGAGACAAGTAACATTCGGAGACAAAAATATACGTACATGCAATATGCAGAAAAAATCCTGATAAAAATTGAGTTCAGCTATAAAGAGTGTCATTTTTTAGATATTCCAAATTTTCGCCTTATATTGTATCTAAAATTTTAATAAATTATCGTCGTAGGAAAAAGCTTAAAAAATTGCATGGCATTTGCTTTGTCGCTTATAAATTGCAAAACAGCTAAGTTATTGTGAAAACGGCTGACACATTAATTATGAATTAAAGCAGGACTCAATTTACGGTTCACAATAATAGATAAATGCATACCTGTCTTGAGATTTATTGGCTTTTGGTCTGGAGCTGGCAGTCTCGAAATTCAATGAGGGCGGTAAGGTTGTACCACCAAAAGAGTCAACTTGAAGCATCTGGATTAAATCACGCGCAAACTGTGCATCATTTTCTTGCATCGCGGTGTCAATCTCACTTACCAACACTGCCTCTACGTCTTCCGGGGAAATGCGCAATGCGTCAAAGATGAGACTGCCACAAATATGGTGCATTGCTTGATTAATTGACAAAAACAAAGGTAAATAAAACAGAGAACGCGGAATACAATAAAATATGCGCTCACAATTTTTTTCTTGCGGATGAAGTTACTCAATTATCTGCATTAAAACCTAATTAACATAAATCAACTGGTTTCAACTCGTACTTGACCTTCAAAGTAGCATTTTTTTAATATAAAAAACCACAGAATTAAATGAGAAGAGAGTTATTAATTAAGCAAATTTTCTATTCCAAGTAAATTTAAATGTAATGGCTGGCTTCATAAATTACTGGAGTTAACCAAAGGTTCGTATTGCTAATTACGCTCTGCTGTGCCTTAGTTGGAAGAGGCACTGCTCAAGGAAACCGATTAAATCCGAGGAGCCAACTCCAGTTGACAGCGTGCAAAACTGGAGGTTCAGGCTAGCAATCGCATAACTGGCTACTATTAACTGCGATACGCACCACTTGACTACGTTGCACGATAATCTCCCTAATCAAATTTGAATGGGTAAAAATCTGTCGCAGTTTAGTGGCAAACAGTCTAAATTAAGTATTTCCTTTTGGTATAGGCTCTAAAATTTGATTTCCAGAGTAGTTATCACAATCAGTGCAATCAATGATTGCTTAATTTACAAGGCTGTTGAGGTACCAGCTGATTCAAAAGGTCATCTCCCGTATTAGCAATTTAAAGGAAAAAAGACTTCATTTGATCAGAGGAACTTGGACTTGGTGCTTATTAAAAAATATGCACATGAATCAAAATGATATACTTCATTTCACAAAACATCTGTGCCTAGAACAACACGCCTGGAAATCTCGGCAAAAGCCAATCAGTCATTTGCCAAAAGGGATCTCAAGTGGAGAAATGAGTAGACGACTGGCAGCAGAGCGCCGTTCAGTAAGAATGTACCACAATTTATCTGAGACCGTATTGGATACTTATTACGCACAACTATTGATTGTCTGGAGCTAGTCTTTTTAACATTAATTAATAAACATGAACAAATTATTCCAGCTAAGTAAGCTCGCTATCACCACTAATCTACACACGGAGCTTTGCAAATATTGCACTGACAAAATAATTGAAAAAAATGTTAGCGATGCAACGTCCTCAACAAACGACGGGGCCAATCACAAAAAGATTTAGGTAGAGTCTTACTAACCTGTCGTCAAGTAACCGAACAATTATGGCACAAGCGCTAGCATTAAGCATAGCTTTCAATAACATCTTTAGCAACACAGAATTGGAAGCGGCTGAGTAGCAGAGAAAAGCAACGATGGTAGACCACTGTTACCGCGACTAGAGAGCGCGATATGGATTCCAGTTTATACATACCAACTAACAAACATTACAAAAACATTTAAATACTGTTTGTTACAAAAGCATTCCCTGACTCATTTTTGTAAGTTACATCCCACTCATCGTGGCATCAAATTAGGGCAAAACTTTCGTAAACTGTATTCCTCCGAACTTGGAAAACGTCAACAGGAGGCAACCGAATGAGGTGGCATTGCGGCTCCTCATGAGGTTGCAAGCCACCCACCACGAAACAAAAATTATAACATTCGATGTCCATCTTATAACAAGTTGAAGGGGCTAGTTCATCGCTAGGCACACTGTTCGCAATATATGCCGATTTGGGTAATTGCGGTAGTGCTGAGCAAGCTGTGATACAGAAACTGACCGTGCACGTACTCCTTTGGCAGATTGATCACTACCTATGCAGCGGATTTAAGCATAAGCTTTATAGAAGTTACTGTACTTCGAGACGAGTTAACCCTACTTAATAACACTAAGCCAGCGTTGATCCTTCAACGTCGCGTGGATGTCAGAAAACCTTTTAAAAGTTACCTTCACCTTGTTGGACTCAACAAGGTGTTTGCATCCACCGCCTTCAATTTGACTTCAAATATTTCGACTTCCAGTTTCGGAAGCCTTTAACAACAGAAAGCCCTTCCACAAACAATTTGAGACATATTGATTGTCAAATTGTTTATGGGATGAGCTTGCCATTGAAAAAGACTTCCAAAACCGGAAGTATAAATATTCGAAGTCAAATTGAAGACAGTAGATGTAAAACAAGTCTTGAGCCCAACAAGAATAAGGCAATTAATCTATTCACAGTCGTGAAACATGATTTTAAAGTTGACTAGCAAAAATGCGATCTCCCAATCGTTTAGCACCTGCTGCCGCGTGTTGAAAAACATTGACTTAATTAATATTGGCAGGTTAGCGACGTAAGACAAGATGTTGCTTCATGTGTTATTGGCAGCAGTAACATTTGACAGCAGAAACATAGGTGTACTTGAAGAGTGGCTGTATATTTCTATTCGTTTTCAGTGTACAAATATTCTGTCGTAAAATTGACGACAACATGCAGCGGAATTTCAATCATATACTAGCGTCAAAAAAACTTTGGAAAGATCCATTAGCTGAAGCATTGAAGCACTCGTCGTATGATCTCACATTCATGATAAAGGACAATCATCGTCTGCATACCAGAATATGGTTCATCTGAGTATGACGCTACGCTATTACTCTCTATCTCTCAGCCTGGTTCACATCTATATGCTTTTTGGTAAGATGCTGTCTGTGGTACTGGAAAATTTGTCCAACCATGTTAAGGCTAAAGAGCCAAATCGGAAGCCTGGTGCTATTTTCGAATCTTCGTTCAGCCGTTATTGTGAATGCTTGTGTGGAAGATAATTACCGGTGTATACTCAGTAACAATATAAATTTGAAAGGACATTAAAAATTATGAAAGATAGAGTCGGTTCTACATTATCTTTCACACATTTTGCACCTGACTTCGTTTCAATTACATCCAAAAACAAATTTACCTATCGTAAAAAACAAAAGACCACTGAAATTTGCATCCAGCGTTATCTGAGTTTGGAGTAGTACCTATGCTCAATATAATTGAAGGGGATGTAGCAGAAGATTGATTTCACGTTCACCGAAGCAAATAACGACACAGTGTTAAAAAATAAGATGAACATTGCGCGAAAGCTGACAACATGCGACAGACAAGCGCAATGCCTTAAATTTTAATTCAAGCCAGGTGTGCAAACATGCTTTCCTATATGGAAACTATTTCTATAAAATGACATTGTATATTAATGTAAATAAAAGCAAATTTCTCGAGCACTGGCGCTATGGGCTACTTCTTATGTACAACTGAATTAAGCAATCAAATAGATGTGTCAGTCCTAAAACTGAAAAATTGTTATAATCAAGATTGTGATTTTGATATGAGCACCTGGTGCATAAATTACTTACATATGGTTATAAAAACTAAGAATTGTACATTGTAGAAAAGTTAATTCATCCAGTATGTATGTAATCTCCTAGGATATTGTACCGTCCTATTATCCCATATTCCTCAACCAAATATATAGTGGTTAAAGGACGTAATACCGGCGCCTACTGATGAGTCGCCAGTAAGCACGAAACGAATATGCATGAGATTATACTTTCCGTTCATGCTGCCTTTGGTTTATCCTTCTGGTCACAACTGAACTAATTTGTTACTAGGTTCGCAAAACCTAATACATACTTGAATATTTAATTCATCCAGTAGACCGGTTTCGTCCTTATTGGTAACTCATCACGTACTGGCCAGAATTTGCCGTGGACAGTGCTGGAAACTGGGCATGTCTGCTTCAGAATCTGGTGCTCTAACCACTAAGCCACCCTGCTGTAAACTACACTACACACATTTTTCAGTTATATACCATCGAATGTAACTTGGTTAGTCTATTTTCCCTTTAGGTGGAGCTCATTTGGTGCTAAAAGTATAATAATTTTTGCATACATACATACATGCATACATAAAAGCACACATAAATACATAAATTCATGCAGATATATATATATATATATATATATATATACATATATATATACGTGCATATATGCATACATGATAAATACATATACATACATACATACATACATACATGCATATACACATGTATACATATTTACATACATACATACATACATACATACATACATACATGCATACATACATACATACAGCATACATCATACACATATACGTGCATACATACATACATACATACATACATACATACATACATACATACATACATGCATACATACATAATTCATACATACATACATACATACATATATCATACATACATACATACATACATATCATACATACATACATACATACATACATACATACATACATACATACATACATACATACATACATACATACATGCATACATACATACATACATACATACATACATACATACATACATACATACATACATACATACATACATACATACATACATACATACATACATACATACATACATACATGCATACATACATACATACATACATACATACATACATACATACATGCATACATACATATACATATACATACATACATACATACATAAATACATACATACGTACATACATACATACATACATACATACATACATAACAATGCATGAATTAATGCACAAAAGCATACATATTGTATTTATGTAGTTATTTTAAATGTTTAAGGTAACGCTGCTAGTGCAAATGGTAGAGGGGAAATGTTAGAACGAGTCCGCCAAAATTCATTGCATGAAATAAGTTTGCTTTCGATAAAAGCAAAAGGAAAGATTCTACTGAAGACGCGCATTTTTATCCCACATCCACCAGGAACAATACAACATTGTCAGTTAAACCTGAATAAATTCAATATGTTAACTATCGTTGCAGCAATAATGTAAGCCAGGCTTTTAATTAAGTAAGATGTTTTAAAAAATTTCACAGCCTAATAAGCATGAAATGTATGCAAATGCATGGATTTCCTTCTATTATCAAACGTAACTCGTTTAAGAAAATACAAAAACATGCATAATTAGTTCAAAATCGCATGTATTAAATCAACTCTGTTCAGACAAAGGATTGAAAGATAAGTAAATATGACTTAAAAATTATGATAACAAAAATTTACCTGGCAAATTGATCGCAGCCAATTTGACAACGGTGGGTAGAAACACCCCAATGTACACGTGCTTGTGCGAATCGTCTAAAAGCGAAATTAAAAACGAAAATTCGACAGGTTGTCACATCAGTAATATTATATCAACACGACAGTCGAATCACGTAAAACGAATGACAGAACATATTATATACTTATTAATAATAGAAAAACATTCTGCATAAGTATACAGCATAAAATGCAACTAATAGAACCGGCGAAACCCATAAGAGAGAAGAAAAACAATGCAAACAACTAACCAGAAAGAAATTAGTTCAAACAGGACCAGAAAGATATATCAAAGTCAGCCTGAACGAAATTTATAATCTCATGTACACATTCTTTTCGTGCTTACTAGCGACTCATCGGTAGAAGCCGGTTAATGCACTCATAAATGAATTATTTCTCAATTCAAATTACAAAAGCATACAAGTAACTGTGCCAAAATTTATGCATAACCATTTTTGTGATGTCATCTGTTAGGCGAGCATGGCGAGGTCTCGAGTTTCGATCTTTCACAAATGATCTCTCTTTCTCAATCATGTGCTCAGAGCAGATCTTCCATATTGGGTTAGCTAAATCATTTTCCGGGTTTAATATCTGAATCAGCTTTGTTGGTTTGGGCTGAATCTGTCAGATTGACAGCTTATGGAAGAAAGAAAAATGATCACTTACATATATTCAATGGAATGTAAATAGTTCAATTTTATTCTCTAGACAAGTTTGCTTCAGACCGCACATGTTACTTCAGCTCGAAGCGCTTCTATGCAACTTCTCATGAAGATCGACGTTAAAAATCGGTTTGTTGATCTGATATATGCAGATGATGTTGTCTTCGAAAAAAAGAGATCTAGAGGGCCATTAGCTGAACTCCGGAGTGGTACCACAATTGACGGCTGTGGGATAATTGATAGCACTCGGAGGTCGATAAGATCATGATTCTTTTACATTTCCAGGTGCACAGCTTGTTTTTTAATTGAATGATGAGTTCTCACTGGTTCCGTCACCCTGAAGACGCGATTACACTGCTTGTCCGGAAATGTAGTAGAATCCCAATTTTCCGATCTTTTTACTTGCGTATTGCTGTCGTCGTTCGAGCTGATGCCACAATTCACGGTTGCGGGACAATTGTAGCTCTGTAAAATCTTGATTCCTTTACATTTCCATATGCATAGCTTGTTTTTTTAATTAATTCAAACTCGTCCTTTGACTCTGAAGCCGTCCTTACACTGCTTGTCCGGAAATGTTTTAGAATCCCGATTTTATGAATTTTCTTCCAAAACCCAATAACTTTTAATGAGTATATCAAAATGAACTGCAGAGTGTTTTATTCGATATGATGTAGGCGTGTCAGCTTTGCTAAAGCTGCCTTTTGCTAATAATTTCAATCATTCTAGAACCGACCTCCTATTTCTACTACGTCTTAGTCGAGGTCTTCGAGTCAGGCTTAATGTCGATTCTTTACTTTGCCGCCCGGACAGCTTTATAACCAAATACACACTCTCGGTTCAGAATTGATCAATTATAACTGAGGGTCGGGAAGCAACACTTCAAAGCAAAATTCACGAGCCAACAAGTCCTATCCAACCACATTTCAGTAGACCATCGTCGTCACAATCAGTTAAGAAAAACCAAGTGCATTAAATGGACCATATTCAATGGAAACCGCTCACAAATTCTTCACACCAGTCTACCAATGCAACAACATCAGCTGGCTGGATTCGTATAAAGGGTAGATGAACAATCACAAAAACGGATACCATAAGTCGAGACATCGTTTACTTGAGCACACCACATCGCACTCTCGCTAGACACGAGACAAACGGATAAACAAAAATCTGCGAGAATTCCGCAGGAGGTCGGGTTAAATTGAGAGGCCTAATGATAAATTTCGTAGCAACAATGCTCTTTCGGAATCCACCGTGCCGGAGACCGAGCTCGTGTTTATGAATATCTGTATGCATAAATAGGAAAAGGATTTTAAAAATTAAAAGAAATCTGGTAAATCAAAAATAATTGCCTACAAAATTACCAATAGCCCGCCAAAGACGGCTAAACAGATTGGCAGCAGATTCACGCATATCAAGGTTGTCCAGTTGTGTAACTGCAGCTTCTAGAGCATTGCATTCAGGAGAGCTATCATCTGCAGGGCACTGGCGACGACTAGTACGTAACTGGACTCTCGGCAAGATCAGATTAGTGTGGCGCTTTTTATTTTGTTGATTATCCTCAGTAGGCCGATCGTCTAAAGAGGAGTCTAACACGGAAACTCCCGTTTCGGCTGTGCCCTTGAACTCGATATCACTTGATTAAAGCAAAATATTGAAAATAAAAAAAGTAGAAGATAAGAATAAACGAAAAGTCAATTAAAATAAGTTTAATTTTAGATCACGACACAGGTGATATTTTAATATTTTGTGAGTGCTCTACAATAGTGATATGTAAAAGACAGCCAAAAAATGTTCATTTACGTATTATATAAGCTTGAACTAGGCAATGGACAAAGTAAAAAAAGTCTTGCAGGTCAAATCCAGTCGAACAAGATGGCTCTACAGAGGTACACTTATTTTTGACTAGACAACAAAATATGATACTGAAATCGATTCTACTGATTTCTGGAATTATTCGATGTGCTAACGTACACCAGATCTAGTGGATGTAAGAAGGGAAATGAATTGCCGCGCTACCTTATTAGCACCGAGGCAGAATTGTCACCATAACACGATCAATAGAGCGCCACATATCTTTCTTAGTCATGGGAACGTCCAATAGAAAAGCCTTTGTTCGACCATATGGCATCATGTTTTATCAAATCCCAACATGCAGGAGACTGATCTACATTAAAAAAGATGTAAATATATGGATAGAAATAGTTGGTGCAATTTTTCTATGGGCAATATATTACGAAATAACTTTCTAAATAAGAATTAATAAATAAGTTGAAACTAACTGAAAAATTAATTATAATGTGTGTAGCAGAAGTGCAGGTGTGTGTTACTCTAGGACAGTCTACAACAGATAATGGCTCTACGTAAATAAGCCGATACGCTTCTTAATAAATAATCATTACAACTAGGAATGACTATTAAAAAAATAATATTATTTATTAATTAAACTTTACTCGGATAGTTAGAAATGGAAATATGCTTTAGGTGTTGCGCATCTAATAACAAATTAGTTCAGTTGTGACCAGATGGATAAACCAAAGCCAGCATGAACGGAAAGTAAAATCTCATGTGCACATTCGTTTCGTGCTTACTGGCGACACATCAGTAAAATCCGGTATTACACCGTATACCCATCATAAGCGTGTTTGAAGAATGCTGGAAAATGGGACGCTACAATCTCCTATACAATGTGTAAACCAGCATTAGTAGAGCTAACTTCATATAAAGTCTTCGACAATGAGACTTCAAAGCCAACCCACTATATAATATATATATATATATATATATATATATATATATATACAGAGACTGTAAAGGATATCAACACTTTAGCTATTGTATCAGTACCTGATACCAACACTATGGTTGCCGAAAAGCTATTTGGTACTAACACTATTGTTGTCGATTCGGTACATGTTATCAAATCAATTTATACAAAAGTTCACCAAATTAAGAATTACAACTAATTCTGAGCACCTATAACTCCAGCAAATCCATACACTCTGACCTTAAACGAAATCAGTAATCAATTTTCGCGATAATCTTGATATCAATTAATTACTAATATAGTAGTTGGATACTGTTTTTCTGCGAGCTAATATATGTGCAATTGTGTATTAGGTATCGCACACCGAGTAACAAATTAGTTCAGTAAGCACGAAACGCATGTGTACATGAGATAATATTTTTGATTATATGGACTTTTGTTTATCCTTCTCGTACTATGTGAAATTTTTTTAGTATTTTTCCACTGTAAGAATACATTGAAAAGAATCATATATACAGAAGAAAATTCATTTACGTTATATCGGGTTAGAAAAATTAAAATTTTAATAGACGAAACTGCATTGAAGCCTGATAAAAAACAAACCAAATACCAAAAATATTGATATATGTTGCGCAGTGCTATCCTTCTTGTTTTTTATCCTTCCGCCAATTTCTTGTGCTGGAAAATTGATAGCACTCGTAGCTCGGTAAAATCTTGAATCCTTTACACTTTCATGTGCACCGGTTTTTGGCCTTGATTGATGGGTTCTTACTTATCCCTTAGTTTTGAAGCCGTACATCAGCAGCATGTCTGAAAATGACGTTGAAACCAGATTATCTGAAGTTTTTCCGAACTTTCCGGACTTCATTTCCAGTCCCATCTTCAGGGTTGACACCATACTTACAGGAAAATATTTTCCACAAGTTGTTTTTTTTCCCTGTGAGTATGGTGTCAACCCTGAAGATGAAGTTGGAAATGATGTCCCGAAAATTCTGAAAATCTGTTTCCAACGTCATTTTAAGACAAGTAGCTGATGGACGGCTTCAAAACGAAGGGACGAGAGAGAATCCATCAATCAAGGCCAAAATCGGTGCATCTGTAAATGTAGGAGATTCAAGATTTTACTGACCTACGGGAGCTACCAATTTTCCAGCAGAAGAAAATGTCGGAAGGATAATAAATAACAAAAAATTACTAACGTACCTAACAGGATCAACACATTCTTGAGCTAAAGAAGATGCTGCTGTCGTATCATTAGGATCAGCTGAGACGGAATTACTCTCGCCGTTAATAGAATAAGCCGTGTTTCTTTCAATAATTGTGGCGTCTTCACTGTTGTCAGCATTTTTAAGACCATCGCTACATCGAATCTCGTCCGAATGTTTATCGTCTGTTAGGCATGCTTCTGGATCGTTGTCAATTATAGGATTACTGCTGCTAATATACTTAGTTTTGCTTTCAAGGCTATTTGAAGTGTCCAGAAAAGAGCATCGGCGCGCGATTGCTGCACATCTCTCCAGCCGAAACCTATCCATCCATGGAAGGCTTTCAATTTGAAGGTGTGTTTGCCGAACAGCAAAAGTACCCAGACATGTTTGTAACATATCAATCAATTGTTGTGCAACTTCATGGTCGGCAGAAATGCTAACGGATCCTGCCTAAACGAATGCATATGAGGTGAACAACAGAAGACAACAAGAATTCTAATGAAACAAAATGTATTTTTACAATTGGACTGATGTCTATATCAAGATCGCAATCTTGAGTTAAATAATTGTTTTCACCACCTGTGCAACCAATGTTCGTTTAGTTATATAAACGTTTGATTGATTAGTTCTAGTCTCCTATTTTAATTTGACTATCAAGTCTTTATTTATTTTCTTACAAATATCCGTATGATTTAGTTGACCATACATTTTATAGTTATACTCAAAGTTACTCCATCATTACTCATCATAATTAATATCATATTGTTCTATATTAACTTCGATCTCAGATGTTTCAATTCATAATTCGGTTTGCATTTTTCTTCAATGTGCGTTATTAGAAGCGTTACTACACACAATTCTAATGTGACTATAGAATTTCGCAATTCAAAAACACTTCCCCAGGTAGCGTGGTGTCTGTTTTATAATGAAAGATTTGGAGTGGCCAGTTCGAACTTCGTCTATAGGCTCCACTTAAAGGAAAAGCTAACCAAGAAAAATTAGTTAGTATATAGTTAAAATTGATCGCAATGTGCGGCAGGGTGGATCAGTGGTTTGAGCCCTAGATTCCGAAGCAGACGATGTCAGGTTCGTTCTCTGACCGCGGAAAATTCTAGACATTACGTGATGAGTTCCCAATAAGGACGAAACTGGTCTACTGGATGAATTGCCTTTTCCACATTATAAAATGCCTAGTCTATACTGACAAATGTGTTTATATAATAGGATTGGTGTTTATGCCAATATCGCAACCTTGGTTTAAACAAATAACAACTGAAAAGTATTTGTTATAAATTATGAAGATGTTATGTTTCTTATCACTGCCACAGAAAATGATTTTTATGAAAACGAGAAAACAGATTTTGAATTTAAAATTTAGACCATTATTTATTTGACAAAAATCTTGTTTCAAAAGGTGATGTCCCTAAGCTAGCAAAGACGCCATTAAAAAGGCTGCATTTTCGGAAATGTGCGGCTGAAATATTCGAAACTAGACAATATTTAGCATTGATAATTTTCTTAGTTGGAAAATAAAAGGAAGAAATTGAAACAAAAATACCTAGACATTATATGTAGTGCTGTAATAGACATATAACTAAACACTGAATAAGCGAGATAAAATTAGATTTGCAAATTTTTTTTCATATATAACCTATTAGCGCCTTTTCGATTGTTTTGCAGCCAGAAATTCAATATGACCAATCAATAAACCAATTATTATAGCGTCCTTTGAAACCACAAGAGAAGAATAAACAAATACCAGGCAGATAGACATAATTTGTGCCATAAAGTCATCGTGGAATTGGTACTCTACCTCCCATCAAAGTTCCCTAGGCGAAAATTAAGAAAAGACAAGATGTGTATATCACATTACTGCGTACTTGATACGATTCATTGTTGGAATTTCCTTGTGTAGTCTTCAAGAAGTACGGCCTTATGGCTAGACTGAAAAGGGTCTCTAGAACGTTGAGTTCCGTTTGTGACATGAGTGCCAGCATCTCTGTCCATGGCTGTTGTGAACCGGCATGCGAGGAACCAGCACCAAATGTCTGTCCAAAAGATTCTCGGCTAAAATTAATTTAAATTAAAGAACAAAATTATTAAAATACAAAAAGCAGAAATTAGAATATATCTGGATGGATTCTAAAACCAATTACAACCAAATTATAAATGAGTTCAGTTGATTTACGGAAATATCATTGCATTAATTTATTCAAGGTTGCGATATTGATATAAACAATTGACCCATTATGTACATACATTCGTCAGTAAAAACCAGGTATTGTACAGTGTGGAAAAGACAGTTTATCCAGTAGACCGGTTTTGTCCTGATTGGGAACTCATCACGTATCCTCGAGAATTTGCCGGGTTATACTGGATGAATTGCCTTTTCTACATTAAACAATTATTAGTTTATACTACAGCGATTCTCATCCGGAAGTTTATCGCCTGTTAGGTATGACTCTCGAGCGTTACCAATCATAGGATTACTGTTGCTAATATACTTGGTTTTGCTTTTAAGGCTATTTGAATTGTCCAGAAAAGAGCATCGCTGCAACACCAGATAGCGAAAAGAACACAAAAAAAATTAATCCGATGTTCTAAATCTTTTACGGGAGCTAGCTTCAGTTTCGAATTCATGAAATCGCCTTTTCCTGACATTAGCTAATGCCGTATTCCAGATAGGGCCTAACGATTTTTCAACAGCTGTTCCATTCATAATATTATCTCTAGATTTAATTTCGATAGATTCCCTAATCAATCTCGTCACCTTATTACGACTACATATTGATATGCGTTTGCATTCCTCCCAGCTGATAGTGTGCCCAGTCTCCACTGCATGACGAGCAAGATCAGATTTAGCAATATTTCCATACTTACACGCAGTTTGTGTTCACCTCTTCTTACTTTAATTGGGCGCATGGCACTATACTCCCTAACCAAAAAGAAAGGATTGAACCCTTAGAAACATCAGGAGTGTATGAGATCCCATGCAATGATTGTAGTCTCAAGTATGTTGGTGAGACCATGCGCCCAATCAAAGTAAGAAGAGGTGAACACAAAACTGCGTGTAAGTATGGACATATTGCTAAATCTGATCTTGCTCGTCATGCAGTGGAGACTGGGCACACTATCAACTGGGAGGAATGCAAACGCATAGCAATATGTAGTCGTAATAGGGTGACGAGATTGATTAGGGAATCTATCGAAATTAAATCTAGAGATAATATTATGAATGAAACAGCTGTTGAAAAATCGTTAGGTCCGATTTGGAATACGGCATTAGCTAATGGCAGGAAAAGGCGATTGCATGAATTGGAAACTGAAGCTAGCTCCAGTAAAAGATTAAGAACATCGGATTAAGTTTGACTAATAAGTGGGCTTATTGTTCAAGTAATGAATAATCAATTATTAAGAATATAGTCTTTCCAAATTTCATCTATAACTACTCGTTTGATTTTAAAACTCTTAGTGATTTAAACTCTAATTTTGTGTTTTGCACCCTCATCCTACCTATTGAGATTATTCTAATAATACAATATTTAGAAGTATTAATTTGTCTGACGCGTGCAAAGGGTAAATTAATGTCTATTGACTGCAGTTTCATTTAGATGTACGTACATGTGTATCATTTATATTTTAACGAAGTTTTTTAGTTATGTATACACATACACATGCACATGCGTGGCGTGCGCCTATTTAATGGTATGCCAATAACTGTTATTAACTTGTCTATCTTGAGTGCAACCCTAGTGGTTTGAATTGAAATTTAACATGTGCATTGGTCTTTCGGACTTCTAGTTTTTTTCACTCATGGCATGTTTTTATGACGAGTGTTTCTGAATTATTGGTCTCCCCCACCTGAAAGTGAGGCCATCTCAGTTACGTCATTTTACATTGAGTGTGTAAAACGAATAGTTAACGCATGCAACTGATAAATTATTATTCAGCCACTCTGGTCTCAATTAGTTAGATGAAAACAACAGTTATGAAAATGCACACACACACATGTGACACGCGAATATCTAATGAAAGGTCAGTCTGAAGTATAAATATTATGGCTAGAGGAAATAACACGCTTGCTTCATTAGTTTCGTTTGTTAAACTTGTGATGTAAATTGCAACTGATGAAGGCTATCGATAAGTTTAGCCGAAATATTTTAGCAAAAGAAATCTACTGTGAACGCAGATCAGGTAATTTCAATTAATCCAGGTTCGCAAAAGCTATCTTCATTCAACAAACTCGCATCGCAACGAATAAATTTTCCTTTGGCTTAAAGCATACACGATGTTTTGCAAAAGTACAGTTATCTGCAAATCTACCACAGTCTACGATTGGTCTTGAACCACGGAGGTAATCGTGCAGCAACTGAGAAAAATGAGTAATAAGAAGAAAATTCAGCCAACATAGAATTCGCCCTGTTAATGAGTATTCATCTGAGGTACAGTAGAATAAAATTATCTTTCCTGACCAACTTAGAATACAATGGCGTGCATCTGCTATCGCCTGGTACAAGCGTTCAATAGAGTAGGTTTGGCAATTCCAAGCCGCATATTTTAAAATTATGATAGGCTCGTTTGAGGTTGGGCACCCATTACTGTAGTTCGACAAGTTGGAAGACGGAGCAGTTTGTCCGACCTCTAAGCAGCACCATTAAGGCCAAGTCAGTTTTGAGACAAAGCAACGCTGACAATACAGCTAACTTGCGGTTTTCATTGTACCTATCATAAACACAACCAAAGTCTGCAGTTAACTCTACCCAACTAAGAAAAGAAAGTTACGAATTTTGTTCGATCAGAACTCGAAGCCACATCGCGCAGGATTTCAAATCACGAAATATGATGCACATGTGTACCCCATCCTGGCACACGATCGGGTCCTATACTACTCACTTTGAGTGTAGTTGACGTTAGCTTTTTCTGTCATGTCAAAATCTGTCCACCTTGTTTCTTACGCCAATCCAGAGCAGGTTGAGATAAAAAGGCTCGATTGGGCAATCGAATAGAAGACATACGTAAACCGTAACCGAACCAACACAGTTGATGTATCCTTATCTGTTTTTATAACGAGCACTTTTTGGCAGATCCAAAAATACGTCTACCGATGTCAGCGTCGGTTATTCGTTGTTGGTAACTTACATGTGTTATGCTTCTCAAACAACGATAGTCGAATGCCTGTACGCGTCTAAAATCTTTATCTCTAAAGGTTCAAGACTCAGTAGCGTATAAAAAAACTGAATGTACAGATGAATTATAAACACGACATTTAAGGCAGAGTGAAATACTCGTCTTGCTCCATAAACGGCAAAGGTTCGAGAAAGCTACTCTAGCTTTCACAATTCTCATACTCATCTTGTCAGTCATATTACTTGAGTTATTGTTAGAGCTGCAAAATATGTAAATCTGTCAACTATATATGGACCTTCACTTTGCATTCGCAGAATTGGAGTGAGAATTACGCGAACATTTACAAGTATCTAATGTTTATAAGGATACGAATTTTATACAGAAAGAAGGAACAATGAGTGCTTATCTATTCAAGGCGGCTTGAGTAGAATCTCGATTGTCAAATAACAATACAATATCGTCTGCACAGTCGAACTACCACCTGAGAAAACTCCGATACCTTTATCCTGAACATATGGAAAAATATTTATCATAACAGCGTCTATTAATAAATTAAACAAAAATTGGTAAAATGGATATTCTTGACGTTCAACACTGTTTGTAATAAGTCTGTTCGATAATTCATTGTAGACATTGATGCAACAAGAAGTATTTCTGCAAAGAGAACGAATAATAATTCTCGATCAGTAAGACTGATAAAAAAATTGGCCGATATTTTTCAAAGATTTCCATTAAGCCAAAGTGAGGCCATTGTGATGTCAAAGCAGCATCTCTTATGCTCCATTGCTGATGATAGACACTGCTGGCATTACGTGATTAAAACAATTCAGAACCGGGCTAAAGCAGAACCAGTCGTAGTATCCATTAGTTAACTCCGACTTCATCAGTAGCAAGGCAGTTTGTGACTAAATCTACAGAATTTCCGCAACCTAAAAATATCCGACTTCAAGTAAGCTGGAAGTAGACCTCTCACAATCAGGTCAGACCTACATAACAACCTTCAGCCAAATTCATAGCTGCAAGCAGTTCAAAGTTGACCACACAGCCGGCCAGTGTGCACGAAAGGCAAATTTCGACATCAGGGATACAGGCTTGAAAACATTACCGGGCTGAAAGAGCCGTTCTAGCTTCGTGACAACGAAAAGACATTGCGAGTTCGCACTGATTCAAACGTCAATCGATACAAATAGTTGCGTCCGATACTGAACTGACTGAAGTTGATGACAAACCGAGTCACGAGTATGAGCTAACTGAATGCGCATATACAAAATTACAATCCAACAAAAATTGATAAATTTATTACTGATGTGAAATTTGTAAATCTAAAGTCACCACAGCTAATCCAAATTCGTCTGGATATTGCAATATATAAGTCGATCTAGCCGCGTTTATGGTCTGTGTCAACGTCGTATGCATTTGACACGAAATTATAGCAAACATCGGGCGAGTTACTGAGAACATATGGACTGTGATTAAAATAAACGGGTATGCGTACCTGTGGCAATTAGTGGTGGTTAATACAAAAAATCTAGCGTTAATCTAGGATATTGTAAGCGCTTATAAGGGCAGGTATGGGCTAGGCGTGGTGTGTTACAAGGTGACCAAGAGCAGACGACACCCGACTGGTGGCTGGACACTCGGAAGATCGACACTAATCAAACCGCCTGACTGCACGGAGGCGATGGATCCAACAGTGTCACGATATCAGTTATGGCTTGAGATAAAAGATGGGTAACAGCCACAGTAATTCTACGAAAATCCAAAGAAGTAGGTGCTGGCAACCACAGAAACCACACCACAAATTATTGAGGTAAAAGTTTTCAGACGGTTTACATCAGTTTATCGGCAACCATAGTCTATGTCACAAAAAAAGAAACCTTATGGATAATCGCGGATTTTTGGAAAATACAGGGACGACACCTGAACCATATCCTGTGCTTGTGTTAAATGATATATTCTTGAGAATTTTCCAGGGAAAGTGATTTAAAGTGCTCGATTTCAAGCAAGGAATTTGTCAAATAGCTGTGCGTCCTAAAACAGGCTGTGCAGATACCGCGAAGACTTTTCCATTAACGCGTGTGTCGTTTCGTCTAAAAACGCTACTGTCTTTCAGTGTGTAAAGGAAGAATTTGTGACAGATTTGTCCAGCAGTGAAAATCACGAGGACGATGTTATTGTTTTGCAGCCAGCATAACAAAATTAAAAATGCACATGCATGCATTATTTTGCAAAACGGTATAATGGAATTTGCATTTCAATCCCGATAAAATACAAATCGGAGAGCGACTCATTTTTCTCCGTCACATCGTTTTCGCAGAGGTATGTCAGCCGGTTTAATTCAATGGCAAGTCATTGCAGAAGTACCCCAGACCTAAACCAAGAAAACAATTGCGGCAATTCCTTGACATGATTGACTTCTATAGTTCATATATGCCAGCCATAGCGACGACGAAGAAAGCGATATCTCAATTAATTAGTCTCAAGGTGCCATTCAACTGGATAGAGGTACGATCTACTTATTTGGCAATCATGGTATTGGTACCCTTTACAGGCTTGATATATATATATATATATATATATATATATATATATATATATATATTATGAGTGGACTTTGAAGTCAATTTTTCGAAGATTTCAAACGAAGTTAGTTCTCATTTTTCTGGTTTACACATTCGTATAGGAGATTGTAGCGTCCGATTTTCGTACATTCCTCACCCAAATGCAAAGTGGGTATATGTCGGGATACCGGCTCCTGCTGATGAGTCGCCAGTAAGCACGAAACGGATGTGCACATGAGATTATATCTTACAACCATTCTGACTTTGGTTTAGCCTTCCGGTTATATTTGAACTAATTTGCTACTTGGTGAGCAACACCTAATACGCAATCGCATATATATATTAGCTCGCCGCAACAAACAGTATCTAACTGTTATATATGTAATTGAATGTCATGATTACCGTAAAGTGACCGCTGACATCGATCAAGGCCAGAGTGCATTAATTTGTTGAAGCAACCGGCGTTCAGAAAAAGTTGTAATTCTGAATTTTGGTGAACTTAAGCTTACATTGAATTCCATCGTGTTGGTACCATATACTGACTCGTCAACCATAGTGTTATTAGCATCCAGTATAGATGACATTTTAATTCTGCAGTGCGTGTATAATCTCCACATGAACTAATTGCGCGATAGAGCTAATTTCCAATTTTGTTCTTATATATGCTGTTCACAAATCTGTAATCTTGAGCTCGGTCTTGATGGTCTACCAATTCGTATATGCATTATTAAAAGAATAATAACAGTTATGTTTCGTTTGCAAATCGAAATGCCATTTTGGTCCGCTTAACAATCGTTTTCCTAGTAAAAAAGGAAAACTGGTCTACTAAACGGTAGTTACAAATTAACTCGGACAGAAAATTATTCCTAATAAAGTAGTAAGAATAAAATACTGCATGTTGTAAACTTCCATGGGATAGCTTTATAATGAAGAAAAACACACCTCAAAATAATTTATATGGTAATGTTTAATGCAAAATATTAACGAAACTTATATTTAAAAATTATATATATATATATATATATATATATATATATATATATATATATATATATATATATATACATATATTCTAATAATTAGGAAAACACAAATAACAAAGTGGATAAAGGCCATTTATTTCGTGAATACTAATCATCTCTTATACAATCATACATATTTATACATTTTGGGTTTTCAATTGATTATGCTAGTGGTAACAAATTTGACCCGATTTTAACTGCTGTTTCTTGTTTTGACTAGTTGGTGAGTATATATATATATATATATATATATATATATATATATATATATATATATATATATATATATATAGTCAGTATAAACTTAATATTGCATCAGATAGCAAAGGCAATTTATCTTGATACCGGTTTCGTTCTTATTGGGAACTCATCAAGTACTGTCCAGAATTTGCCACGGACGGGTTACGAGCCTAGGCACAATTACTGCGGAGACTGTGACTCAATTCACTGACACCCCTGCCACATACAACATGCAATTTGATGTCATATGCCAACTCATAGTATTTCCTTTAGACGGAACGTATTTGAAAGCTTTTAATACCTGAAGTGCTAACTAACCACTTCCGATCTGTCATTATACAGCAGACGCTGTGCCACTTGGGGAAGGTATATTGATTTGGAGTCTAATAGCAGGGTTTTGATTATATGTATATTGCCAATATAAACTCAATACTGCATCAGATAACAAATGGCAATTCATCCAGTAGCCAATGTTCGTCCATATTGGGAACTCTTCAAGTAGTGTCCAGAATTTACTGCAGACAAGATACGAACTTGTGCACATTTCATTCGGAGTCTGTGGCATTATTCACTGCGCTACACTAAACGCAATTTGAAGTCATATACCAGCTTATATTTTTCTGATTAGCTCTTCCTCTGCACATTCTGGACAGTGCTTAGAGTTCTCAATAAGGACGAAACCGGTCTACTGGATGAATTGTCTTTGCTACCTGATGCAATATTGAGTTTAAACTGATAATAAATATAAGCAAAAGTAGAAAAGTTTCGACAGTCAGATAATTGTGACAAAAGAGCTTGCAAAGGTGAAATGTTAATATTTGGTATGTCTCTTGCTTCAGCCCGCCAGATTCTTTATTAGAAGCAGTTGATATACGAATATGTTTCACGACAAATTATACATTGAACAAAGGTTTTCTTATGCAATGTTCATTCTCTATAAAACAGTTCATAAATCAAATAATGTAAGTCTGTAAAACCCCAAAACACACGCCCAATTTTAACAGGCCCGCACACCGTCAAATTGGTTACCGCTTAAAAAGTGAAGAATTAAAACAAACGAAAATGACTGTTCAAGAAAAATAACCTAATATAAGAAAATGTAGGATATTTCTAATCTAATCAAATAAGATGAGTATTAAACAACAAATAAAGGTCTCGTTCAATAAATTAAGCTTAAGAACTGTTGCAAGATATAAATCCATCTTCAGTCAATAGTCCAAATGCTTAACTAGTTACGTTTCATTTAGAAAGATTTTATAACAAATACATGGGATATATTTGTTCTCATGCTGTCATGCGTCGTTTTAATATAAATGAGGAATAGTCCTAAAAATTGTCACAAAGTGTTTGCCTTTAAAAACTAATATCTATAAGGGAAATACTCACCCGCTTTTTGTCTGACATCCTATTAAGATAAGCTCCGATGTCTTGTTTTTACCGCATTCAGATGATTTGGAACGGCGTAGTGGAGCGGGGAATACAGGCATTTCGTGCACTAGATTGAAAAGCGAGAACAATTCGTGCAGTAGGTCAGTGCAATCCACTAAACGAAGACGGCAGCACAACTCGCAAGAACAGGTTGCAGGCTGATTAACAGCCGATACTGATGCGTCACCGTCTAAAGCACTATTTTTTTTCTGACAATCAACTGAATGGTCCTGACAACCAAGAGATACCGAGCTATGTTTTGCTGATTGGAAACATGACGATGAATACTCTGGCATCAGCATAAATTTCCAATCATCCAGGGTCAGATGTTGCAGTAAGCTGATAAGAACTGCGGCTAGGTATTGCTAAAAATATGTCACAAAAGTCTTCATACAAGAACATGTTATGCTAAATAAATTTATAATACATGCAATGCCGAACATCGCTATGATTACATAACAGACACAAATGAAAATTAATGAAAGTCAGAACACTTTAGTGAATAATCTGGCTGGTGACTTCAAGGAACCATAAATTTAATAACGAGCCCGTGCAATTGTTTTAAACAAAAATTACAACAAATGGTACCATTTGCAATCAACTATGAATTGAATAGCCGTGCAACAGGAAGCTTAATTTTATCATGTCAAATTAAAGCTGCTCATGATGAATATAATGAACCAATATCGATTCTACCTTTCACGACACACAAAATCGCTAAACCATTTTGCCTTATTAGTCTACTTTACTGGGGCTGTCTCCAGTGGAGTGAAAAGTCCAGCTACATGGGCGTTACAATCGAGGCAATTATGAATGGCATGCAGACAGTGTTCTGCTGGTACCATGTACCGATTCGGCAACCATAGTGTTAGAACAATGTACCGACATGGCAACCATATTTTTAGTACAATGTACTGACTTGGCAACCATATTTTTGGTCCCATGTACCAACTCGGCAAACATAATGCTGGTACCATGTACCGATTTGGAACAACAGTGTTAGTATTAGTTGCCGACTCAAAAACCATTGTATTGGTATAATTTACAGGCTCGCTATATATTATATATAGTAAGTTGGCTTCAAATGCGCATTGTCGAAGACTTTATATGAAGTTAGCTCTACTACTGCTGGTTTACACATTCGTACAGGAGATTGTAGCGCCCTAAGTTCCTACATTCCTCACCAAAACTTATAGTGGGTATAGGACGTAATACCGGCTCCTACTGATGAGTCGCCATTAAGCACGAAACGAATGTGAACATGAGATTTTACTCTCCATTTATGCCGACTGGTTTATCCTTCTGGCCATATGTGAACCAATCTGTTACTAGTTATACAAAGCAATACACGATTGTATATGTAAAAATTTTCCGCTACAAACAGTCTTTTTACTAAATATTTGAGTCGATATTTTATATGATGTTAGCTTAACTACTGCATGTTTATACATTCGTCTAGGAGATTGTAGTGTTCTATTTTCCTACATTCCTCACTAAAATGTATAGTGGGAAAAGGGCGTAATACCGGCTCCTACTGATGAGTCGCCAGTAAGCACGATACGAAAATGCAAGAGATTATACTTTCCGTTCATGTTGTCTTGGGTTTATCCTTCTGGTTATAATTGCACTCATTTGTTACTAGGTGCGCAACACCTAATACATAATTACTAAATATTTGTTTGAATAATGTGATGATGGAGAAACAGGTGTCCCGAGGTACTTGTAAGTCTTAAGTGTGTTACTTCCGTCTAATATGATAATGTGTATGAGTTAGGTTCTTGTTAACCTTAAATAGGTGCCCGTACTTTTACGCTGCCAAACCTATGTCCAGTTCTCTATTGTGATTCATTGCGGGAACGTTCTTATTTAAAACCTAAAACTACTATTTCGCAACTAGAAACAATTAAACAGTCATATATTGCATTGTTTAAACTCACCTTTGTACACCAAACAGAATAGGCAAGAGTGAAGATGGTGTTCAATAATAAGATACAGGGCAGTGCTACTGAAGGCGAATATCGCAATATAGTTCTACCATTATTTGCTTACATATTTCTCCATGACATCTTTCTAAAAAAGAATTCGCAGAAAGCGAGGAGCGAACCAGATCAATACAGAAAGGATTTGAACTGGCAATGTACTGCGTGTGGAAAACCCCACGTACTACAGGGTACTTCAAAGTTTAGTCAAAGATATTAACAGCTACTTAAAGCGTGTTACTGGAGCATATCTTCTTAAATGCGCAATATTATCAGACTCTTTATCTTCTGCATTGGCTGCGAAGTGCAGCAAGTATGTATGATTTGATCAACCATGTTGTACTATGTAGTGGTTTAGAACTTTGCACATGCGAGGGATGATAAATAGACCCGTAATGTAACAAAAAAAATATTAAAAAAATCATATATATATATATATATATATATATATATATATATATATATATACATCTCGAATTGCGGGTTCTAGAAGAACTTAAGCCAATTAAGCAGAACCAACCAGGCCTTCCACTGGATTCTGCTGGCTGATAGACTAACAGATTTGGACCAATTTAAGTATTTAAACAAGCGTTGATTGTTTGTGTGGTGACAAACATTTCTTTAAATCATGTTTGCAAGCTTAAGATAAACACTAATTCACTTGTATCTAATTAGTGGCACAACACATGATAAACCTAACGTGAAAACAACGCAATAACGCGTTTAGACATTCTTTGGCCATCTTCACAGCACTATGGTAAACTGACCTTTCCAGTCAAAGGCAATGCACGCGAGACTATCAGAGGTGAGAGCCATATCTAATTTTGCTTTACCTGTACATGCGTTGCAGTTCGGTCCTCGTTCGTCAATTTGCCATCGTGTTCTGATGATCACAACTGAAAGTCGAAACGCGTCAGCACGTATGCTTGGCGGTAGGTTTACTGTTGTGCGACTGGTTAGATAAAATTTTATTTTTGTTTATCAAAAACTCGCAAAATTGATTTAAAGAATTTAAATGTTTATAATATAGTGAGGGTACGGTGTGGCGCAATAGAGCGACTGATATCGCTAATTTTATTGTCCGGTTACGAGGTAATTGGCCTACAGATTCACTCGTCCACCGGAGTTGTCTCGGCAGCCTGGCGATCTCGTTGTGTAATTAGCCACCTTAAACCTTATGTTAAAAGTAATACAATGACTATAAATGGTAAACAAGATTTTCACCAGTATGACGAGTAACCGGTGTAGAACACTTACCATTGTTGGCAGAATGTTTTTCAGTGATAAAGTTGAAAACTCAGCTATATCAGACCCCGACAATGGTTGAGTTGAACAGCCTCCCAAGGTTGTAAAAATACTTGAACTTCGCCTCGGGCCAGCTGCCTCAGTTGTAGCATAGCGCAGTACCCTGGAAAGACGACGCATGGCCCAGCGCAGTAGGCCTTTGCGCACGGCCACCTCAAAGAACGTGGCAATGTATGGCCTGCAGTTATGTCCAAGATGAGTTCTCCCGTCGTCTAAGTTTAAAACGCCTTCGTTACCATCGTTAGTACTGATATGACTACTAGTTATGTCGCTATTTTGGACAATGCCGGATTGTGATAAACCCAAATGAACCGGTGCCGACAGTCGAATGGAAAGCTCCTGCTTATTCATTGACTGACGTTTGTTGTATTTTGAAATGCATGAACAGAACAAAGAAGCCGTTATATGCTTTACACGAGGGCAGGTTGCTTGTCAATACGTAAATCAATAACAATCTTCATAAAAATCGCTAAACATGAATAGAAAAAAATCGGTTTCCCTAAATTTACTGTAAAACTCATTCGTTAATGAGTTGACATACAAGTAGTGGTCCATAATAATTACACAGTAAGTATTTCTGATCAATTAAGCACCACGTATACTTGTGCAGAAGATTACAAGTTGAAGTGGCGATCTTTGCATGAACCAAAAATTGTGATGCTCCATTCGCTATGGCCGATGGTTGCCGTCACAGGCCGCGGCAACAACCTGTAGCTTAGAAGATAATAGAACATAATTCTCGACATTATGCGCAAACTCGACTAGTAACAAAATTAATTGGCTATTGCGTATTGCACCGGACTCATCAAATGGAAAAGTTAAACCTTCATTTATGTTAACATGAGTGAATAAAGAGTCATCATTCAAAAAAGCAATACCATGTACCTCAATGCTTACGCTGTGGTGGGATTCAGGATGAAAAGGTACATTTGATTGAATTTTCATTGACCGACAATTCTGAATTGAATCACATGTACTGCAGTGGCTATCGCTGCCTAGCTGAATGCATAACTTAGATGGGGAAGTCGCCGTCGGATTTAAGAGGCGCCGTACGAAATTCAGCAGAACATCACACCATGATCTGTGCATCTCCTTCTGATCATCTTTTCCACAGGAACAGAGAAGCTATAATTGAGTTTAAAAAGAATTGAGTAACGAAGACGAAAACTTTCATAAAATAAGGAGATATATTCAAATTATTTGAAAATAGTAAAATATTGAAAAGCTGTTGATGGAATCTCATAAACACTTTATGAATGTTATGTAAACAACGAGATTTGAATAAGAAACGTTAATAAAATTCTGTATGCATCATTTTTTTTAAAAAAATTAAACAATTTAATTACATTATACACGTACGGACATGCTTCAAATATAGCCGATCAACAGCGAAATCATAAAAAACGCTTACTTCACGATGACGTTAGAATGCACACAAAAATCTTTATAAGGCAAGCACTAACTTAATGTCTTTGGATAGAAAATGATTTAGAAACAGGTTCAAAGTCAAGCTTTTTGTTTATGAAAAATTGTCCAAAGAAATTAGTACTATTCGTGTGGTGTTGACAATACCAAGGGTGTGTAGTATGAGCTATCGGGTTTAAAATTTATACGGTATATACACTGCGAAATAAAATTTATTAGTCTAACACAAAAAATAAAATACGCTGTGTCAAAAAAAGATGGATACAGTAGTTGCACAAATTTAGGCACCAGAAGTAAGAGAACTTATTGGTCACAATACAAGTCAATATTAAATAAACTCAAATATTTTATGCTTACTTGTAAAAATTCTATGAAACATAAATGCTTAATAGTCCTGTTTGCCCATTCCAAACTACATGGCGATCTGTGGTGTGTGCATTATCTAAATGATGAGAACTCTGGAAATACAGTATGCGTGCTTATAGAACAACACCTGTTAGCGTGCGTTTTTATACTTCCAAAATTAACCACCTAAGCAGTAAGTATATTACGTTAAAATCAGATAGCAACTGCACAACATAGTTAATAAGAAAAATAAACCAGCCCGATGGGCGTTATTAACTTAAGTTTGGGCAAAACAGGTATATTAATGCAGCTAAATATTGTATGAACATTAAATCATATATTGACTTCAAATTGCATTTATGATAGAAAAAAGTAAATGTGTGTCATAAAAATAAATTTTTATTCAGATACCCGAGAAAATTTTGTACTAGACTTTGAAATTATAACGAAAAACGGCGCACCTCTAACTTTTAACAACTCTGCGTTGGAAATTCAAAATCGACAAACTGGTTGTCTCCTACATTCTCATAAGTGAAATATGAACGATTCGATTGATAAAATAGGATGCAAAAATCACCTTAAAAATATTTCAAACAAATACACAAACACACAGAAACCTTTCGTTTTACCTTTTCCAGAGAAATATCAAAGTTAGAAATTATGTGTTGATAAATTGGATCCATCAGCATATTTTGATACTGCACATCATTTAACAAGCTTGATTTCACAACTGCCCTCACAAGATAGAGATTTAAACGCGTAGGCGCTGCATCCAACAGCTCCCGAATGAAGTTGGCCATACGGTCTGCTGGGTAAACTTTCAAGAGGTGTTCAATTACATCAGGTACAAATCGCAAAAGATTGCCCTTGATATTAAAAATATTATAATACATATTTTTAGCAAAAAATATTTATAGTAAAAAAATAATTCAAATAAATAGGTCATTAAGAACCATTTTTCATAAATAGAAGTCCTTCATTTTAAACCGCCTAATACCAGAGCCCCTTCATTGTAAACTTTAATCTAGGACGTACATAGAGCTAACTACAAATGACTTGAGAATTTTTGAACCAGTTGCAGAAATAAAGTGACAGGTAAGCATCAACACACAATAGTAATAAAACATTAGTAGAAATCATAGTATGATTGAATTTTTTAAACCTAGCCTTTTCGAATTGTTGACAGATTACTATTATCTGATTTCGAGACTTAATAATGCATTTACCAGATTTGCCATGTATGAATTGAGAAATGAGTGAACAGCCAGAAAGAGAACACAAGAATAAGGCAGAAAAATCCTATAGATCATATTTTCATAGCAATGAAACTCATGTTTGAGTAGACAGTAAAAGAACGTTATACCGCATATTGTTAGAAACGTTCACGTAGCCATTCAAATTTTCATTCTGACGACCAGATAGATTTAGCTATCCAAACCGGCAACAGCTGCAGTAACCTTGAAGATACGACCAGGGTGTAGCCATTTAATCTTATACGAAGACTAAGGTTCAGCTTCACTTTGAATATAGAACTTAAATAGATAGTAACAGTAAATACATAGACCTTTACACCTTGATGAATTGTCAGACTTAGTTATTCGTATTGGCGACGATAAACTGATCCTAACCACTGCTATCAAGATTATGCTATCTTACATGAAGCATCGAGTTCAGTAATACTGCGCAATAAACCTTTAATGTTAAATGGATTACGACTGAATGAATGCAAGCATTCCAGACGCCAAGGGCAAGTTTCGGCTGATGAAGGAAATTTTGATAACTCCCGTCTCAAAATCTAGGACAAGGATAACTCTCGATAAAAATCACTCATTCTCACTGTAAATGATCTATTGTTTCTATACAAAAATAGACAATAAAGAATGACGCAAAAAATAAAGATTCCATATTGCACCAGTCCGCACTCAGTATGAGATGAGTAGCCTAAATATAGGAGTCTTGCAGGGAAATGAAGCGTAAACAAATTGCTGCATATGAGACGGAAATCGGGTACCCAGAATGAAAGGCTGTTTATGTGAGTCCGATGAAGGACTAATATTGTCGTGTACTCATCGCGGAGTAAATAAAGGTTGAGCAGCTTAAAACTAGTAATAAACGTTCGATTAGTACCTGATTCACATACCAGTTTCAAAGGTAAACTTGTCAAATTCCGGGCTCAGGTACGAATTCCAGGAATAAGTTGGAAGAATGCCATTTGAGAGGTTACCTACTTTGTATTGGAACGGCATCCACGCCAAAAAATATTAAGGTAGACTTCTATCCGACTTGAGGGTCTTCGATTCAAACTTGAGCTCAAGGATAGTGAATTCATTGACTTTTCGAACGTGAGGGCT
Source organism: Eudiplozoon nipponicum (assembly GCA_029291075.1). Classification (NCBI taxonomy): domain Eukaryota; kingdom Metazoa; phylum Platyhelminthes; class Monogenea; order Mazocraeidea; family Diplozoidae; genus Eudiplozoon; species Eudiplozoon nipponicum. The sequence continues at coordinate 59,399 of JAQBSW010001808.1, forward strand.
CATGTTTAGTCAATTAGTATTTTATGCCCGGCGCACTGCACACGCACGATATCGATATTGCTTTCTTTTCGGAGTGTAAAGTAGGGATCAGCATATAAAGATATCTTCATTAGGTTAAGAACGCTGGATAGGTGATTCGTCTCCAAACCCTGTACTATTGATCTAGCCAGTTATTGTGTTAATTTTCTGCTATTCCGCGTTGCAGGAATATATTCACATGGCTAATTAGCTGTAAACTCGCGAATGACCTGCGCAAGGTTCCGAGTAGGCAACCTAGTTCTGGAAATCTTCGATGTGGCTGCGCCAACTTCAAACCATTCTACTATTGGAAATAAAGTGGTGTCACCAGGGCGTGGTGGATTTCCGACCGGCAATCGGATCTCCTATAAAATACCACATGAGCCCGACGACGGCACCATGACTCGGCGTGTGTTCCCCGCCACAAAAGGGTTCAACAGCCACAGGATTACATGGACTCCTGGACAGTACCCCGTACTTCCGAATGGCGAATGAGCTCTCAACAGCCAACGGCAACCATGCAAATTACTGCTGCCTTGCAGACTGCGCTTGGATGTGCAAAGGCTAGAGGTGCGTCCTCGATCAAAAAGCCGAGTGGTGAGGGGACACCACTTGTACCAAATTCCCAAGAAACTCCATGAAATCAATGGAGCCGGCTTATCCTCCAAAAGGAGTCAGCCGCAGTAGAGTAAAGTAAGTATTGGAAATAAAGATGCAAGAAATGTATCAGAATGGGATTCTATCCTTGTGCGTGTTCGGCTATCCTAGTGATTTTCGGCGATGAACACAATAATTTATGCCGATTGCAAGGGAGATGTAGCAACAGGAAGATGGATTAACGCTGTGGCGACGGTATCAGGAACCAAAACTATTCACTAGCCTGAACTCAACCGTGGTTAACTCAATTATCCAACATCTTGCAACAAGATATCGCGATGCTAGCCATGAATGCTGGACGGTAACATAACACCATACTCAGATCGACAATATCCCTGTATGTAGATCGCTTTCATCTTTCCGGGATGCGAGAGCATGGCACGGATGTTCTTCTGTTTCAATCAATGAGTGTGACCAAACTTTAGACTTCTAGAATACGATTGAAATGCAATAAATGCGGTCGGTCGCATTCTGTAAGAATACTTATGCAGTAATAGCAAGATGCCTACGCCTTCTCTGGGCCACAGCTGACAACAGCAGTATCGTAGCAAGCTGAATCTAGAATATACATCCTCAAATCGATAATTTCCAATTTCGGCGAAAAAAATATTAAAAATGATCATGAGATTATGGATGCTATCTACATGGAAGAACCCATCCTAAATGAGTGAGTGTCATTATAGAGATTGTAAAAAACTGTGACAAAAGTCATCTTTCCAACTATCGTGGTATCGATATCACCCCAGAACTTGCTCGTTATCTCTAAAAACACCAAAGCTCTTCAACACGAAACGAAAATCTGATCGCACTCTGAAACACAAGCCCCACAAGGTATTTTCTGTCAGCCACGTAGCAGATTAGGAGTAACAATGGCTCCTGTCACTTATGAATTGAAAGCATTATGCAAGTGTAACCTAATCGGATTGTACGTTCAAATGAAACATCTTCGCAGTGGTGATTTATTTCCAATGAGAAGCAGCATCTCGTGTTTATATAATTTCGCACTTAAAGCGCAATCAAAATGAAATCTGTCATATATGGCTAATGACGTGGTTAGTGGTGAAAGGAATCCTCAAACACAAAACATGATGGGCATCGAAACTCCTACTTTTAATAAAGTGGCAAAGAATTTCAGTCTACGCAGAAACGAAAGCCACCGCAAATAACGGCCTCCAATCAGAATTTGTCGATGAGATCCACTCTGAAAAATGTAGGTACTGTTGCACGTGACACTATGTCATTAGGTCTAAAAAATCTATGGATTCTAGAAATTAGACTCAAAATTCTGGTTTCACGGCTTTTAATAATACTCTTAACGTGGCAAGACGCAGGTCTAAAAGTCGATATTGAATCCCTTCGAATCAGAACGAATGAAAAGATGGAAGAAGACTTTGCATCAGGTAGCAACCTATGTTTTTCAGAAATTATTCACGCAACAGCAACGATGATGAACATACAGACAGGTGACTCACAACTGCTTTTACGTTTTCGTCAAGTAGTTCTGTGGAAAATCATGGAAAATTCAGCAATACGGAGCACTGTGCGAAAAAGGCCTGTTAATGAACTAATACAGGTCGTAGCTTGTTATTGAACACCAGTGACGTATATTTCTTGAATGTTTGCGCAGTGCGATCGTCACATTTAGGCTAACGTAATCTCATCAAGTGTGTAGAATGGTTGTTGGATATGGATATACGTATATAAATTGATAGTTGCATATGTTAAACAATCAATGATTTAAAGAATTTAATATGTTGTTGACTCATACTTTATATATATATATATATATATATATATATATATATTAATTTTATAAGTTCGTTGATTTAGGAGCATGTCTATTATTAGTTGTAATACAGCTTTTACGTAGGTTACTTTATACTTCGTCCTTCCTACCTAAGCACCGCTCTGTACTTCACTCTCTCTCTCTCTATGTAATTTTTACTGCAGCTTACGCACATCTTTTGTGTCAACAAACAAGTCAGTTGGATGCTTTAAATCAAGTTTGCGAGCTTGAAGTAAACACCAACCCCATTGTATTTAACCAGTCTACGAACAACATAACAAAACTACTGGTTAAATACAATGGGAGTATGTATTAGGTTTTGCGAACCTAGTAACAAATTAGTTCAGTTGTGACCAGAAGGATAAACCAAAGGCAGCATGAACGGAAAGTATAATCTCATGCACATTCGTTTCGTGCTTACTGGCGACTCATCAGTAGGAGCCGGTATTACGCCCTTTAACCACTATATATTTGGTAGAAGAATGTGGAATAATAGGACGGTACAATCTCCTAGACGAATGTGTAAACCTGTAATAGTGAAGCTAACATCATCTAAAGTCAACGACAATGCGACTTCAATGCTAACTCATACTATATAATATATATACCGAGTCTGTAAAGGATACTAACACTATGGCTATTGTGTTAGTTACTGATACCTTTTTTGAAATCGATGAGTGCCGGATACTAACACTATGGTTTCCGAGTCGGTACATGATACCAACCTGATGGATATAAATTTATGCTAAAGTTCACCCAAATTGAGAATTACAACAATTTCCGAACACCTGTTACTCAAGTTAAACCATACACTCTGGCCTTCATCGATATCAGTTATCACATTTCGCGGTAAGCATGACATCATTCAATTCAATATATTACAGTTAAATACTGTTTGTTGCGAAGAACTGATATATATGCAAGTATGTATTGAAGTTCATTTGTGACCAGAAGGATAAACCAAAGGCAGCATGAACGGAAAGTATAATCTCATGCACATTCGTTTCGCAACAAACAGTATTTAACTGTAATATATTGAATTCAATGATGTCATGTTTACCGCGAAATGTGATAACTTATATCGATGAAGGCCAGAGTGTATGGTTTAACTTGAGTAACAGGTGTTCGGAAATAGTTGTAATTCTCAATTTGGGTAAACTTTAGCATAAATTTATATCCATCAGGTTGGCATTATGTACCGACTCGGAAACCTTAGTGTTAGTATCCGGTACTCATCGATTTCAAAAAAGGTATCAGTTACTAACACAATAGCCATAGTGTTAGTATCCTTTACAGACTCGGTATATATATTATATAGTGTGTGTTAGCATTGAAGTCGCATTTTCGTTGACTTTAGATGATGTTAGCTTCACTATTGCAGGTTTACACATTCGTCTAGGAGATTGTACCGTCCTATTATTCCACATTCTTCTACCAAATATATAGTGGTTAAAGGGCGTACATACCGGCTCCTACTGATGAGTCGCCAGTAAGCACGAAACGAATGTGCATGAGATTATACTTTCCGTTCATGCTGCCTTTGGTTTATCCTTCTGGTCACAACTGAACTAATTTGTTACTAGGTTCGCAAAACCTAAACCATTAGTTAGTCAAAAATTGAAATTCAAATGGATCTGTTTTGGAACGAGGTTACCACATTTGCTTAAATCTGCTATTGTGAGCATTTTGACTGTGTGTGTGTGATTAGAGGCCTGATGATGGAACGGGAAATACCGTTCCGAAACGTAGCCAATCAACAAAGATTAAATTGTACCTCATTTCCAGTGGTTAGTATGAACGATGTTGAAGCCTTTGATGGAAAAAAGACGAATCGGCACCGAGCCACCACGAAGACGAACTCGATGCGCACAGGGAAATAAGGATCAAGCGAATCGTCGCGAAACGGATAGTCTATGTCTACTACACGCGAAAGAAATAAGTGAAATGCAGTTGTTCAAATTAGCTAACTTGATTTATATTGTCAATTTATAATAATAAATAATCGCAAAAAATTATCAAAAAAGGAGCTCGTGGAAACAAATGCCCTCAACATATAGTACTCCCCGGCCCAATGTCCAAATGTCTATTTCAGTTGTGCAGGTATCATTATCTTTCACTTTTTTACTTTACTTTACTGCGGCTGACTCCTTTTGGAGGATAAGCCGGCTCCACTTTCATGGAGTTTCTTGGGAATTTGGTACAAGTGGTGTCCCCTCACCACTCGGCTTTTTGATCGAGGACGCACCTCTAGCCTTTGCACATCCAAGCGCAGTCTGCAAGGCAGCAGTAAGTTGCATGGTTGCCGGTGGCTGTTGAGAGCTCATTCGCCATTCGGAAGTATGGGGTACTGTCCAGGAGTCCATGTAATCCTGTGGCTGTTGAACCCTTTTGTGGCGGGGAACACACGCCGAGTCATGGTGCCGTCGTCGGGCTCATGTGGTATTTTATAGGAGATCCGATTGCCGGTCGGAAATCCACCACGCCCTGGTGACACCACCGCCATAGCCCCGTTAGCATCATTATCTCCTACCTTTCCAATACTAAAACGGAAACGACTAATACATTTCAGACGCTCCTTCAAGTCTACCAATAAATTTCATGTTTCCGGGAAAGCATGAAAAAGCCACAGGATATGAAAGAAGGTAGGTGATTGCACAGCTATATCATTAACATCGGAGCATGATTCTCGCCATACTATGCACACGGGTCAAAATGCTGACTTTGTAGGTCTCCGGGTGGCTCAATAGAAATGGCTCGATTTTTCGATCACACAGCGCCAGGCTCTAAGGATTCCCATTATGCGGAAAACCGGTTAAATTTTATGCCCAAAATATGCATGCGAGAAAAATGTCATCATTTAAAGTCAACAGAATTTCTACACAAAGCTTAGCGTAGATATTTTTTGTAAAAAGTAAAATAACGTAACTTACACAATTAACGTTGTTGCTGGCGCACCTAGAAAATGAAATCACATGACGGAAGAATGCATCAACGCGTTGGTAGAACAATTCGTCGAGCATCTGAAGTTCAGCTGCTGATGCTCCTCTAGCCTTTGCTTTCCGCATTTCCAATTGCTAAAGTTAAAAATAAGTTAACACTGAAAAGGCTACAAGTGTTCAAAGTAAAAGCAAATAAGTTTCACAGAACAACATATGCAGCATTATAAAATCATCTACTCGTCAAATGAACGCATTTTCTATTTATAAATAGTCTTCAGTGAACATCGAAACTATAACTTACAAAAAGCCGGCACATCTAACTATGTAAATGGCAATTTTATTTCCATATATCACAACAAAATATCTTTATTAGTCGACAAAATGCCCAAAATATTACAGAAAGCCATTGCACATTTCCTTTCGCATGACTTGCTTCCAATAATTCTTGATAAATTATATATATATATATATATATATATATATATATATATATATATATATATATATATATCGAAATAAATGGCAGTATTTTGATTGTAAAGAATACTGATGAGCATCTAGAAGAGCACCAGCATAGCTTGCGTTATACCTCTGATTAATTACCTGGCCCTTGTTGTACCCCACAATTTATTTGCATACATGGTCATCAATTTGACTCTTGATTCTCCAGCAGCATTTTTCAATGGAAAGTATATCCGGAAGTCGAAATATCTAGAATCAAGTTGAAGACAGTGGATGCAAGCACTTAAATTATTTCATTTTAAACCTCTGCTTAGAATTGTGCATGAGATCAAAAACAGTATACATTAAAGTATAAACTTAAAGCTGTCATTTTAGATAAAATATAGCACAAACGGTCACTTATAAAGCATAGTTAGGTAAATTTTTGTACTCATACTCTTTAATATGTGAATAAGAATTTACAATAAGTGTTCAAGCCACAAAATCCATTCTATTGGCATTAAACCTACTTAAATTGAGCAAAACAAAGAGATTTTGCAAGCTGGAGGATAAGTTAGTCATATTCTTGTTGCGATCCCCTCTATTTGGCCTCGGAACCATATATTTGCTTGTTTCAATATTTTGGTTCAAGACTATACAGGCAACTTCACAAGACAGTACAGGCAATGAAGTAAATTTAATATTTTAAACGCAGATTTTTCTACCGTCATTAGTTTACCAACAACACGGACAGCACCACACAACGCATCTACAAGCAATAAATTCTGGTTAAAATCAGAGTTCGGACATGTCAAAACAACAAAATAAAGATTATGCAATTTTTGTGCAATAGCCCATGAACTATTTTTTTTGCAGAAATTTCAATTTCAGATTTTAAATCAGCCTATATGAGTTAGTCCACAAACATTTAGTTTATGTCTATATCGTATCCCTTTCCATGTAAGTCGTCTATAATTAAAATTATCACGAAGTTGTACGAAAATTCTAAAATTTAAATTAAAAAACACGAATTCAGCCATTTGTATCGCTATGTCATACTCGAAACTGTATTTTTGACAAATATCTAACACATCAGGGGGTTTATGAGATACCCTGTAAAGATTGCAAACTGAGGTATATAGGTGAAACCATTCGTCCAATAAAGGTGCGTAGAGGGTAACATAAAACTGCATGCAAATCTGGACATATTCAAAGATCAGACCTAGCCAGGCACTCAATGGTAACAGGTCATCAGATAAACTGGGATGGCTGTAAACGGATTAAAATATGTAACCGAAATAAATTAACCAGGTTGATTAGGGAATCAATTGAAATAAAATCCGGAATGGACGACATTAATGTGACATCTGTAGAACAATCGTTAGGCCCCATATTTATTAAAGCCTTCTTGAATGGAACCGTAGACAGGAGGAATCAGAGTTAATAATATATCCAACTAAAATACCGCGTCTATGAATTTGAGATAGTAAACGGAACAATTTAGATGGAGCTAGAAAAAGGTAATTTGGCAATAACTGAAGTGAATCGTGTGCTTTCGGGGGAACTTACATAGTTACTTATATATTGATTTAAATATATATATATATATATATATATATATATATATATATATATATATATATTTTCGATATATATAAGATGTGAGAGAAACTCACATGGTTTCTTATATGTTTATCTAAATATACATAAAGATATATATATATATATATATATATATATATATATATATATATATATATTGTGCAGAGATGTATATATGATTGATTCTCAATATTCAAATAACATTTTGGGTGTACTCATATGGTTGCTTAATTGCTAATTCAAACATTTGCAATATATATGTGGAAGAATATTTAGATTCTTATATAAGATGTGAGGGGAACTCACATTGCTACTTATATGTTGGTTTAGATATGCATTATATATAGTGTGTATCCGTGCATATGTATGGATATTTATATTCATATAAAATGGGAGAACAAAAAATATATAAATGTAAAATACATATATTACACACTCAGGGTGAATAGTAGCTAATTCAAGTTCAAAGAACCCAATGTTTTGCTTATATATATATATATATATATATATATATATATATATATATATATATATATAGCTTATATATAAGTATAAGATTATATAAAAACACTGCGATGATGATCATGACAGGTCGAAACGCATCAGTGCGTTGCGAATTGTGGTAGTTTTTTATGTTGTTCGACGACTGGTTATATACAATGTGATTGGTGTTTACTTCAAGCTCGCAAACTTGATTTAAAGAATAAAAATACTCTAGGAATTAAAATATATAGAAATAGATCTGTCTTGAACGAGGATACCACGCTTGCCACAATTTGTTTTTTTTTATGGTATCGACCCTGAACATGGGACTGGAAACGAAGTCCCGAAAATTCGGGGAAAATGTTGGAATATCTGGTTCTAACGTCATTTTCAGATAAGCAGCTGATGGAAGGCTTCACAAGGAAAAGACAAGTGAGAAACCAATAATCAATGCCAAAAATCGGTGCACCTGGAAAAGGAAAAGATTCAAGATTTTACCGACCTACGAGTGCTATCAATTGTCCCACACAAGAAAAGGGCACCGAATTTAAAAACAAGAATGACAGCACTTCGCAATTCACATCAACATTTAAATGTCCAACTTCATACGCAGTAAAATGTTTAGATAAAAAATTGAAACGAACCTTAGATCTGACGATGACTCGAAATGCCCAGTGCAACTTTGATACGACCATAGACATATTATTGTTCACATGCTTCCTTTCTAGCTCCTAAGAAATACGAAGCAAAGATTTGAAAGATAAAAACATAATAAGAACAGAAATTAGCACATGTGCACCAGGCCAAAATAAATAGACAGAATTCATAATTTTCCAATAAGTTTTCTCCATAAAATTATCTATTCACATGAGTAAAAATTCGACGCATGTCCACGGCATCGCTCGAGGGCCAATAGATACTCCAAACCTATGGAAGTAGTGTTGTCAAGTTCCTTCATAGCTATGTTACACAAAAATCATCCATATAATTAAATCATGCAACAATAATTTAATCAAGTATCACGTCCTCGAAGACATGGTGTCTGTCCTATGATGACTGAGCAACACTGCTTAGCAAGAGCGTTACCTTCACAGCTATATAAATCGATGTCCACTTGAAGCTAAACTAAGTTAAAATTCCTTAAAATGCACGGCCGTGTGTAACAGAAAATCGTTATTATTGAAGTGGTCGTTGACTCAATTCCTGTCCGCATCAATTTAGAATATCATTAAGAAGTCGTTAAACAAGAACGAAGTCGTCGTCTAGTAGACGGAGAGTATTTTCTCTTACACAATAAATATATTGAATCGTAAATGCCTTACAAAAATTTCACTAGTTTTCAGAATTTCCAAAGTGAAGATATCAGCTTTGTAACATGTAATGTAATAATTTGCTTTTATATGGAGACTTTCTCCACGGCGCTTGACACTGGTAACTAAGCCTCTGAAATAATTATTATCATCATTATTATGCACTTCACTACAAAAAAAATAATAACATACGATTCACTGCCATACATAAAAAGAAAAGAAACAAAAAACAAACATGTTTATAAATAAAGACAAAAATAATAATTTAAACAAAAACATTATTAGTACGATTTATGAGAGAGAAATTACCTAGTTACCATGAATATATTTATCTAGATAACATACAAAATTAAAGCAAAATAAACCTCTATACAACAAAATTATGGTTAAGTAAGCATTAATGAAAGGCCACATCAACCCCTGAAATAAAGTACCATTAATATGGATAACGAGTCGATTTTTGTCCTCTACACGTAGCAATTGCTGTAGCCCAATTCGAACTTGCAATGTGTAATTTGGATGAAGGTGGCGGTGAAACCCGTTATTTCAAAATTACCCGATCTCGTTTGTGACAAAACGAACATTGGTTGCGCGGGCGGTGATAACAATTATTATAATCAAGGTTGCAATCTTGATATAAGCACCTGACCCACTAATAACTTACATGTGTCAGTATAAACTAAGAATTGTATAGTGTAGAAAAGGCAATTCATCCAGTAGACCGGTTTTGTCCCTATTGGGAACTCATAATGTACTGGCCAGAATTTGCCGCCGTCAGCACTCGAACCTGGGCACGTCTGCAACCCCAATTATAATAATCGTTATCACCACCCGCGCAACCAATGTTCGTTTAATTATATAAATGTTCATCTAAACAACACTTTCCCATGTAGTGTGGTGTCTGTTCAGCAATGACAGCTTTTGGATGGTTAGTTGGAACTTTGGGCCTAAATAGATGCCATATGAGCTCCACCTAAAGGAAAAATAGACTAACCAAGTAACATTAGTTAATATATAACTGAAAATTGGGTACTGTGGTGAGCGGCAGGGTGGCTCAGTCGTTAGAGCACCAGATTCCGAAGCACACGTGCCCAGGTTCGAGCCCTGTGGGCGGAATATTCTGGCCAGTACGTTATGAGCTCCCAATAAGGACGAAACCGGACTACTCCATGAATTTTCTTTTCTACACTATACAATTCCTAGTTTATACTGACATATGTAAGTAATTAATGGGTCACGTGCTTATATTAATATCGCAACCTTGATTATAACAATCTGTTGTGAGTAGCAGATGCTAAGTTCAAATTGTGTTAGTTGGAAATATTGCGAAATCCATTACTGGCATTCTTTTTCAGTTCACTGGAAAAGAAAAGTCTTCGAAAAAAGTGTGATATTTCCGTTAGTCATCCCATTCACAATAATGACTTACATTTCACAGGCTAGGCGCGTCATTTAAGTGCGTATGTCCACTAAAGGAGTCTACGATCAACTAGGTAAAACTATCTCGGCTGAGCGTTAAATTATATTTCTTATAATTACATGGCCCGCAGCAATATAAATTCCGGCCTGACGACCGGTGGGCTCCAGCTAATCAACCCGGGATTGGTAGTATGAACCTTGCCGAATCATAAAGGGACACAGCCTCCATTCCGTTTGATGTGAAGCCTCGGGTTTGGTCTAACTGCGCAGTAACTTTTTTTGTTAAAAGTGTAGTGATGGAATCAGAGCAAGCAATCCAGAAATGAAGGTCAAGTTTCGGATGCTGTAGGAAACTTTGGCCACAGGCATCTGGGCAGATACTGCTCATCAGCCTTGGTTGGCAGACTATCTAGGAAAAGGAAAACTCTGAATACAAACCATCACTAGGAATGGGCGACCGGGTGTTCATTTACAGTCCACAAATAACCATGAAACATACAAATTGCAATGAGTACATACTGCATCGACTGTCTCGCATTATAAAAAGGGTCGCCTTATCTGCTGAGCCGCGCAGGGTGGATAAGCGAAATCGGGCTGCTGCAGGAAACTTTATCTCTGATTCTTTCTCCTTTCCTTCCCCTTCCTCTTCTCAATCTAACAATAACACTCTTTTAGATACAATGAATATGGTTGGTGTAGATCATAACACTGAGCCCAATATCAGATTGCCAAATATCGAAAATGGTTCTAGTGGACGATCATTCATTAAACCTAGGTTAGGTTTTAACGTAGGCGTATTTAATATACGAACATTAAAACAACTTGGACAACAAGTATCTCCTGCTTGTACGTTTGATAAATTAAAATTCGACATATGTTGCGTATCTGAAACCAGAATACAGGTTCCTGCGTGCATTACAGAACTGGTTGCACTATCCCTATCTACGCGTTATTGGCTTCGAAAATCTGGTTCCAGAGTTCTCTCAAGCCAGTAAATGTGGCGTTAGTATTGTTCTCGGTGCACGAGCTGAAGCTTGCTTAATTGAATAGATCACTTTAAATAGTAAACTCTGCGGCACGTTTAAATACATCTACCAAAATCAAAGTAAAAAACCGTTATCGTCTTTGCCTCTTCGTTGTATCTGCATAAACTCCTACCGATTGCAGCACAGAAGAAAGCAAGGACGCTTTTAACTTCGAACTAAGCTCCTTACTAAGTAGAGCACGAAGGTCAGATATAGTTCTGGTTATGGGTGACATGAATGCTGAAGTTGGGCGCCTAAGTAACACAGAATTTCATTTAGGTGGAAGATACACTCTAAGCTCGACGCGCAGCGATAATGGTGAACGTCTTTTGGATAGCTGCGCTGAACATTGATTATATTTAAGTAAAACAAATTTCAGACGTAGTGTTAGACGTTGCCCTACATGGCGTCCTCCAGAACCCGGACAATGGTGGACTCAAATAGATCATGCAGCAATTATAGTTGGCGTGGTTGCATGCAGGACGGTCGTTCTTTTTGTAACACTTATGTCGACTCGGACCATGCACTTATCCGTTGTAGATTTGCACTAAAATTTTCTTGAAAACTAATTAAGAATAAACCACAAATTGATTTAGACAAGCTCAACAACTGTCCTTCCGACAAAATTATAAAGATATTCGAAAGTCTAATCTTGCTGGTCTGGATGGCGAAAATCCGAATTTACTGCAGTCCAAGTTAAGTTCCACTATGCATAATGCAGGTACTAATATATGTGGCATTGCTGGCCCCGTAGAAATAATTATTGGCTTTCTATAAAATCTATGGAGATAATCGAAATAAGGCCATCATTCCCATTTTCAAAAAGGCAATCGTAATTCGTGCGATAACCATTGTTGTAAAAGCTTGACTCCGGTCGTATCTAGGTAATTTGCTTCGATTATCCTACGTCGTTTTAGCGCTTCACGTAAATCACAAACAAGAGAAGAACAGGCCGGATTCCGCGCAGGATGAGGTTGTATAGATAATATTTTTACGTTAAGGCAAGTTCTTGAACAGATACATTTATATCACCGTTCCACAACAGCCATCTTTCTGGACTTCAAGGGTGCTTTGATTCGGTGGATCGCAACGTTTTATTCCATATATGTCGAAAGGCGGTGTACTCACAAAATTTGTTAATATTATACGAGCTCTCTACACAAACACTTGTGGTCGCTTTAAGGCCTACAACGAATTAACGCATAACTTTACAACCAGAAGTGGTGTTCGTCAAGGTTGTCCACTTCCCCCATTTTTGTTTAATTTTGTAATCGATGCTATTATGAAAAACACTCTCTCACACATTCAGAATGCTGGAGTTGAAATTCTCCCGGGCGCTAAACTAGTCGATCTTGACTATACGGACGATATCCTACTATTATTCGACAATCAGGATGCTTTCCAGGCCACCTTGAATAGATTAACAGACGTTTTTTCGTCTTTCGGTATGAAATTCGCACTTTTTAAATGTAAGATACTGTTACAGGATTACCCACCACTCACTCCAACGTTGCGATTGCAGAACGAAGATCTGGACATAGTGAACAGGTTTACATATCTTGGGAGCTCTATCAATAACTTAGGCAACATGTACGACGAGGTGAGAATAGGAATCGCGAAGGCTAGAGTAGCTTTCTCGAACCTTTGGCATTTTTGGAGACGCGAATATTTCACTTTGCCTTAAAGGTCGTGTTTACACTGAATCTGTACGTGCAGTCTTACTATACGCTAGTGACACTCGGCCTCATCGAGTTGATGATTTGAGACGCTTACAGGAATTCTATCATCGTTGTTTGAGAAGTTTAGCACATGGTGATTACCAACAACGAATAACTAACGCTGACATCCGTAGACGTATTTTGGATCTGCCAATAAATGCTCCTCGTTAGAAAAACAAATAAGGCTCCATCAACTTCGTTGGCTCGGTCACGTTTTGCGTATGCCCTCATTTCGATTGCCCAGTAGAGCTCTGTTCTCTCATCCAGCACCAAATTGGCGTAAGAAACAAGGTGGGCAGATTTTGACATGGCAGAAACAATTGAAGTCACTTACATCCAAATTGGGTAGTATAGGACCCACTCGTCTGCCGGGATGGGGTCCTCGTGCGCACCATAGTTCTTGGTTAGAAACCCTTAGTGATATGGCATCAAATCGAGCTCAGTGGCGATCTTGTTGTAGATGTCTAGTAGAATCATCTTCGTAACTTTCTTTTCTTAGTAGGGAAAAGTTAGCTGCGAGATTTGGTTTGTTTATGACGTGATACAGTGAAAACCGCAAGGAAGCTGTATTGATGATGTTGCCTTGCCCGAATGCTAACTTGGCTATGATGGTGTTGTGGAGAGGTTTAGTTTTCCTCATTTCTGTGAGTTATCCTGATAAACTCACTCATAGTAGCTAGGTATTCCTTCTCTCTGCCTCTCCCTCTCTCACTCTCGTAAATCTCACTAATAATTTGTCTAAAATATTATTTCTGTTTTTAATTATATACTTTTTTAATCCTTATGGTTATATGGCAGGGAAAAATTGGTGATTTTTTACTTTTGCATGGCTGGACATGATGATGATTATACTTACATATGAAATGACGGAATTGAAGTTTCCCTCACAGTAATGGGTGGCGCGCACAATATACCAAATAAAAACCTCATGCCAAGGCGTGATAAAATTTCAAAACAGACGAACAATGCACGTGTGAAATTTCAAATAAACCACTCAAGTTGTACTTAGGATTGGCTTGTTTAATAACAACTGTTGTCATTTCATTGGATAGGCGCATGTCAAATATGTTCATTTGTATGTGCAGGTATAACTTAAAAGTATTCATTTAAACATTATTAATACACAGGTACATCCATATAAATAAAACTGCATTCAAAAGTTGCCAATCTACCTTCTTCACGCGTCATTTTAATTGTTTTATTAAACGAACATTGGTTGCGCGGGCGGTGACAACATTGACTATAATCAAGGTTGCGAACGTGATATAAGCACCTTGCCCATTAATTCCTTACACATGCCAGTATAAACTAAGAATTGTGTAGTGTAGAAAAGGCAATTCATTCAGTAGATCGGTTTCGTCCTTATTGGGACGAACTGTGAAACAACTGAGCGGTATAATCTGCTATACGAATGTGTATACTAGTACTAGTGGAGGTAACGCTATATAAAGCATTCGACAATGCGATTTCAAAGCCAACTCACTATATATAATAAATGCTGAGCAGGAAAAGGTTACCAACACTATGGTTGCCAAGTCGGTGCATGGTACCTACAAGATGGATTGCAAGATAAGCTAAAGTCCACCAAAATTGAGAATTACAACTACTTATGAACAACTTTTACTCCAGCAAATCCATACTCTGTGGCCTGATCGATATCAGTTATAACTATTTTCAGCAACAATAACATCATTCAATTAAATATATAATATTCATATACTGTTTTCTGCAGAGAACTAATATATATTCAATTGTGTACTAGGTGTTGCGCACCTAGTAACAATTTTTTTCAAATATGACCAGAAGGTTAAACCAAAGACAGCATGAACAAAAGGTATACGAAATTTGTAGGACGTAGTACCGGATCCAGCCGAAGAATCGCCAGTAAGCAAGTAACGCATGTATATATGATATTATATCTTCGTTCATACTTATATTGTTTTATCCTTCCGGTCCTATTTGAACCAATTTGTTACTAGGTATGTATCACTTAATTCACAGTTGGAACCGACAAAGTTTTTCCAGTTAGGACACCACTAATTTATTTATAAAAATATCTCTTAAATGTAAAATGAGTGGAGGACCTATATCTATACATTCCCTTCATCATGTGTCAAAATGTCATTTTACTTACTTTATCATATTTACGGGTGATTAACATCGAAAACAATACAGGGTTTCAGGTACCAGTATATTTTTGTACATAGCTACTACATATAAGTTCACCAACTTAACACCTTCATCTAGTACACATTTAACAACAATTTCAACCAACTTATAAGAATTCACCAATGTATGATCTAAGAATTAGGAATATTTTCTTATTCAATGGCATAGATATTTAGACATTTTATATGTTTGGAAGTGTTGTATATTGACTATAATTCTTAATGGCTTACCAGGTTTATGCACTTTCACAAAACCACACAATCTGTGTGTAACCATATTCTTAAATAGAAGCGTATTATTCATTAACAATTTGTTTCTAAGACTTGTGATGAACGGTGACATAAGAAGAATATCAGTAGAGGGATCCGAAATATATCCTAAATTTACAACAACCGAAACTCATCACAGATCACATATTTTGAAACATACAGTTTCACAATTTTTCGATATTTTAGGTAATATTTAAAATGGAATAACAGCAGCAACGCCGTCAAGTTGTACAATAGGTACACGCAAGTAAAGAAGCAGCTCGTGAGGGAAGTGTAAAATTTTTCATTTTTACTGTTTCGTATGAAATATTTAAATTTTAATTCAAATGCGTATGACCAATGTGTAAATAATATCAAAAATTGAGATTAGCGTACATTTGCCCTTATTAGGGAGAAAACGAAATTAAGATAGATATTACTTTTGCATGCAGATAATTTTAAATGTATATAGAAATTTACTGATAAGGCATAGAATAGAAAAGTTTTGGAAGTCAGAATTATACATGGCAGAAAACTGATCGATTTTGGAATTTATAGACCTTCCCAAGACAGTACTAATTTAATAGTACATAATTGTATAGTAAATCTATCTTATGGTGAATCAAGTTTAACTGCTTTAACATGATTTCAACATGGCTATTTCAAATGAAAGATCAGGTAGAACTGAGGCTGTTATAACGGCGCTACTTCTTTCAAATAAGGATAAGGTAATAATTGAATCGGACGTAGAACCAATGGTTTTAGCATACCAACTATGAAATTCAACGTCTCTGAAATTAGTTAATATCGAAAAGCGCTATTATAAAACGTTATAATAGTAAATAAATGTTGAAGTATACAATAAAATAACAAAAGACTCCACTGACGGGTTACAAGAGGAAGTAAAATTATTAATCAATAATATGATTGCTAATGAAGAATCGAATTCAATAAATGGGTACATGTTCATAAAAGAGATATAGATGCACCAAGAGTGTATGGTTTGGTTAAAGTCCATACATTTGATAGTCAATAAAAGAATTATCGTCAATGTCCAGTACTACCAGCATGTAAAATATTAAAATTTCTATGTCACTGAAGGAGAAAATATTCCTACTTCATTGACCGCACGTTGATAAATTCCTATCAATTGGTTGAAATTGGTGACAAATTTGTACTAGGTGAGGATGATACGTTGGTGAGCTTATATGTACTAGCTATATACATAAATATACCGCTACCTGCAAGCCTGCATTGTTTTCGAAGTTTCCTTGTTAATCATCCGTTAATATTAGAAGAAAGTAAAACGACGATTGGACACACTATGAAGATGATGCGCTGATGTATTTCCTCTAATTATTTTACTTTTAGGAAACAATTATATAAACAAAACAACATTTGTCGGTTCCAATAACAAACATCTTTATACGTTCTCCGGAAATTAATACTATAGAAAAGACACCACCAAAGCCTAAATTGTATTTACGGTTCTCGGATGACATATTAGTGATCTGGCACGATGGTCAGGATAATAATGGCAATTTTATAAATTTAGCGTATCGAATAAGCGAAATTCGATTTAATATTGAAAGGGAATCATCAGGTGAATTATCGTTTTTGTATGTTAAATGGTTATAAATTAGAAATAAATTTAAAGAATGACGCTTACATGGAGTCGCTAATTTCAAATAAAATTATCCGTATCGCATAAAAACGGTATCTTAAAATCATTAAAAATAGACAGCCGTAGATTAACAGACATAAAACATAGGGTGTTAGAATTACGCGGACTGAATGAAATATTCAATTATAATGGTTTCTCTCTTGATTTAAATAAGGAAATTTAATTGTTTGTAATTTAAGGTACATAAAAGCTGATAAAGCGAAGAAAGTTAATGGGATCATAGTTAAACTTGACTCTAATCTAAGAAGAGAAGCAAAATCCTTAGCTTTAAATTCAATATAAGAACCGTTTTATTATCTAATCACTATACGCCATAACGGATAATAAAAACGTAACACTTAGGAGCATCAGGTGAATGTAATTCAATGCGAAGACTGTATTCCTATGTAAGCTGTTTAAATCGTGCACACAATCAGGGTAAGAAAAGGAGAACATAGAAATCCACCAAAGTAAGAACATGTAAATAAATCTGATATTGCGCGAAATGCAGTAGAACTAGGACAAAATATCATCTTGGATGACTGTAGACAAATGGCGATATCTAGTCATAATAGGATGGCGAGATGAAGCAGAGGTGGAAAATTCTTTAGGTTAGATTTTTAATACAGCAATGACTGATGATAAGAAAGGATAATCACACGAAACAGAATCTGGAGCTAGTTCCAGTGAAATATTACGAATACTGTATAGGGATTGGCTTGTTAGTAGGCCTTATATCGCATTATTGATTAATCAATAATTGATAGCACAATACCTGTAAAGTTCATCTTTGTACTTTTATTTTATTTGTTATTTAAGATTCGCAAGAAGTTGAACGATATTTTTTTCGTCAATTAATTTTCCATATTTTCTTGTCTTATCACGACTTATATATTATATTTTAATGAAGCTTCTTATTTTACCAAATTTCTGTTAATTATCTAGGTATGATATTTTTGTCTTATCCTAGTCTATTTATTAAGATGACTCTGGTATTATATCATTTCAAATGGTAAGAATAAAAATAATAGTTTGACGCATCTATAGGATTAATTAAATTATACTAGATAGAGTGTCAATTAGATGGATGTAAATTGGTAATAATTATAACTAACCGAATACTTTGAAGTCATTCATAAAAGCACATATGAACATATGCGACGCACGCCTATCCAATGAAATGGTAAAAGCACTTACTAAACAAGTCAATCCTAAGTATAAATCGAGTGGTTTGAGTAAAACTTACACGTGCATTGCCTGTCTCCTTTCATATTTATCACTTACCTTAGCATGAGTTGATTGGGTGTGCATTTGATTTATTTAGCGCACCACCCAATAATTTGAGAGCAGCCTCACTTATGCCATCTCACATTTGAATATAACACAAATAGTCTAATGTGTGTAAAGTGAAAATTAATACTCAGCCACTATAATTTCACTTAGTTTGGTGTATATATAAGTAATGGACATACGCACATACGTGATAGGTCGGTCTGAAATATAAATGATATGGCTGAAAGAAATATCACAAATTAACAAATTGATCAATTGAATATCACAATTATTATAATCAAGGTTGCGGTCTTGATATAAACACCTGACCCATTAATTACTTACATATGTCAGTATAAACTAAGAATTGTATAGTGTAGAAAAAGCAATTCATCCAGTAGACCGGTTTCGTCCTTATTGGGAACTCATCATGTACTGGCCAGAATTTGCCGCGGATGAGTTGCCAATAAGGACGAAACCGATCTACTGGATGAATTGCCTTTTCTACACTATACAATTCTTAGTTTATATTGACATATGTAAGTAACTAATTGGTCAGGTGTTTATATCAAGACCGAAACCTTGATTATAATAATTTTTATCACCACCCGCGCAACCAATGTTCGTTTAAATATCACAATTGTTTCATTAGCTTGTTGCTAAGACTTGTGGTGTACAGTGGACCGAAGAAAGATACCGGTAAAGGGATCCGAAATATCTCTAAAGAGCAAAAAACCAGGAACTTAACCTGTGTTTGTCACACCACAGATCAGGTAATTTATTTAAGATTAAAGGGAGTAAAAAAACTAAAATAACGCAAGTATTTGAATCGAGCCAGGGGTAGAGATGTAACTCATACATATAGCAATGGAGTGAAATTTAAGATGGTGAAATAGGAGAATTTTCTAACAAAAAGAATATTAATATTATGCTGAAACTGAAACATATAAAAAAACGCTAGCTGCTTAACTTTTATTATTTATAATAAATTTGTGAGCTTGGTATAAACTCTAATCCAATAATATATAAATTTGAATGTAAAAATAAACATTGCATGTGGAAGAAAAGGTAATTCATTCAGTACACCGGTTTCGTCCTAATAAAGAACTCTTCAATTACTGTCCAGAATTTTGCAGGAAAGAGGGTTCAAACCTGAGCGCGTTTGCTTCGCAATCTGTGACTCTATCCACGGCGTCGTCCCGCTTCACACAACACGCAATATTAGCTCATGTTTTGTGGTCAGCCTTCCCTCCAGGTGAAACCTGTGTGACATCTCTTCGACCTAAAGTTCAAACCAGCCAGACCCAAACTTTCATTATAGAACAGACATCACACTGCCTGGGGAAGTGTTATTGCATTGAAGATTAATACAATTAAGCAATCATTGATTAAATGAACAGGGGTTGCACGGGCGGTGATCACATTTACTATAGTCAAGATTGCGATCTTGATCTAAATACCTGACCAAAACGTACATTGGTTAGTATAAACTAAGAATTGGCCTTTCAACTTTATACAATTCTTAGTTTATACTGAAAAATGTATATACATAATGGGTCAGGTGTTTAGATCAAGATCGCAACCTTGATTATAGTAATCATTGATTACGCGGGCGGGAAAGGCAATTATTTAAATCTAGCTGCTTTACGCGCTTTTCTAAGGAGGAATTTTTAGATTGGTTCATACACACACAAACACCCTCCCCCACACACACACACATATATATATATATATATATATATATGAACACAAAGCATATTAACTCTATAAAACTTGGCCAAATGCTACTACTTACCTCAAGATAGAGATTGAGGTGGTGTAAGTAGACGTTGTGCACATTTCCGTGAACAAAATGCTTTCCGTGTATGAAAGAAAACATATTGACAGCAGCAGCAGACAAGTCACGTGAACAATTCGGATAGCAGTGCGCCAGCGCTGTAATCACAGACCGACCGACAACTAACCAATCCATAGACGTGGTCGGTCTGTGATGCATACCAACTCCATCTGAGCTGAAGAACGACTGTGACGAGGAGCCATGTAAAGCGGACACTGAGGACGAGTGATGATAGTCGGAAGAGCCTCGAGCAGATAAATATTGCAGAAGACTGTCGATTACACTAAACAAGAACTAAGGAGTGTAGAAAAATAGATATAAAAAATCTGATTTTTGCTAATAAACAATAAAGAGTGATAGTAATATAACCAACCAATTAAATTCAATGAAGTCTTGCTTACACTGAGTATTTTTTCGTTATTTGAATAATATCGTACTCCTGCTAACTTCAATATCTTTACCACCAGGTTGAATAGGAATTTTGCTAAATAACCTCACGCTTATAATTTGGACAGATACCAATAGGAATACCTTTAGTTTTTTAATCTACACTAGCTAAAAGAGCCACAGTATACGTCACCGTAAATAAAGTGGTTGTTGTCTAGTCAGTTCTAAAAAAATACACATATAAGCAAATATATAGGTCTTCCAAAGTCGGATTCAAATGAACACATGATATCAGTACAGAATTAGCTAGACCAATCCGCCAACTCCTGCATATTGCCAGATGCTCATTCACGTATCCAGTCCGATATGCAACACACGTAAGCGGCCTTCTCAGTCAATACCCAGTGTAGCAAAATCGGCCTTCACAAACATGATCAAACAGCGATCGTATAGAATAAGTCACCTTGATAGATGCATGTTGATGCTAACAATGACCTAAAGCCAACTTGAGAAGTGCACCTGCACAGAAAGCTGTCCAGTAAGGGGCAGTAATAGTTGGTTATCCCTCCGGGTATCAGCGGTTGAATCATAATGCAAAAGAAAATTAACTCGAAGCCCCATGATGTTGCGGTAAATGAATTTTACAAAGGAAGCTCCTTGTCCTTTTCTTGAAGGTCGATTCATAACTGTGTACATGTTGTATCCTACGGTACTGTCATGAGTACGTAGGATTATTAAGAATGTGTACGAAATTAAGCACTCGAACGTAAAATGAATTAATAAAGTAAACATTAATGTCAATATAACCTCATAAAAAGGGATGAACGAATGTTTTACAACGTGAAGAATATATATATTTATATATCTTTTGTCGTTGAAAAATAATTATACATATAATCAAAATCAAACCCATATTATATATACATATGTCTACTTTTTGGTTGCCTATATATTTTTTATAATCTAAAGGACGGAACGAAAATCAAAACAAATTTATATACCGAAGCATAATATTTTTGAGTGGAACAGGGAATCACGTGATTTTCTTTATTTCTCATTAGCCAAATTAAATAAATCAAACTTACTATTGTGACTTCGTTAAAGTGTTTTAAAATAACAAATAAGTCATGTTAACATATTAAGATATAGGAGTTATAGCGTGTTAATGGGCAATTTTTGTCTGTGTATGCATGTGGAAGTTTAGTGGAGTACTTGCCTAAAACCTGGTACATCCTATGTCCTGAGCAATCACAGATCAAGTTATAAAAATATATTAAAATTACCAAATTATTTATCCAGATGCTACACACAATGCAGTCATACGTAAGTTCCACACAACAAATCAAGATTGCAGGCTTGATATAAAAACAAATCCGGTTGTATTTAACTAGTCGCACAACATTAAAAAATTATCATCAGTCACACATACTTCCGCATTTCAGTCTTCCATGATAATCACCATAGCACGCCGACAAAGGAACAAGCAAGGATCAAACCGAAATGCAAAATGATATGTGTATGTCTTCTAGCAATCTCACATATATTGTACCCGAATGAAAATGTCGGCCGCACAGTTTCCATACAGTCACGAACAATAATTTCTTGCAGCTTTCGCAACATACATTTAGATTAAACAATCATTAAATACGCGGGCGGTGATAACAGTTCTTTAAATCGAGTTTGCAAGTTTGATATAAGCTCCAATCCAATTGTATTTTAACAGTCATCGAAGAACATAGCAAAACTACCGTCAGTCACACGTAATGACGCATTTCGACCTTCCATGATCATCATCAGAGTACGGAAGCAAACTGACTAGTGAAGATCAAACCGCAATGCATATATATGGAAATCAAAATTAGATATGCGGCTCGCACTTCTAGTAGTCTCGCATACATTGTACTTGATTTGAGATATCGACTGCACAATTTCTATGTAGTCAAGAACATTAATATATTGCAGTCTTCGCCATTTATATATATATATATATATATATATATATATATATCTATATATATATATATATATATATATATATATATATATATATATATATATATATATAGGTAATAAACTTCAACAATCAATGATAGCGCGGGTGGTTGTAACAACTCTTTAAGTCAAGTCTGTATACCCAAACAAAATGTTCTTTTTAGAAATTCACATATTGCAATCGTGAAGTACTAATAAATCGATGCTGTTATTACGCATAAAATGTTATTTATTAATTTCTTATTTAATAAATAATAAAAATTAATCAATTAAGCGTTTAGCATTTATAAACGATGACAGAAATTTCTGCATCTAACTGAACTGCTTCCATGGTGTTTTACCAGTATAACCTGAACAGTAGTCTTCGGCTTAGCGCTGTTTAACAAGACGACACTGAATAGTGCATATCATAATGGAGCTGCAGCCTGGTAGCAAACGTCCACCTACCACGATGCAAAAATTTCACACACAGCTAAATTTTTTACAATTTTACAAAATTCAACACACTGAAATACTTTTATCCCAAATCGTTCAATAAGACTACAGCGCTTGTGCTCTAGCTATTAACTGTTGAGTTAATAGTAAATTTCTTTAAACATATATCAATATTCGAAACACAACGCTCCACAAAATTAGCTCCAGTAGCGCATAGGACCATATAAAAGCAAATTATTCATGATTTACATTGAACCATTCAAAAACCCACAGGAACAATAGAGAGTTCTCAAGCCGCAATTGTGCTTCTACTTTCCCTAAAGCTAGTCTATGTTAGGACAGCAATGTGCGCATGTATAAAGGAAAATTTTATGCAAAAAGAATCAATTGATCGCTCGGAAATAATAATAGTTTAAATCAAGGTTACGGACTCAAAACATCAATTCCATGTTCAAATCAACCTTACGACAAAACAAAACATATCCTATTTAAAATTGTCAATGGCTGTCATTCAGTTTAACTGGATGGTAAAAAAACTGGTTACGGTATTTAAGGCAGCTAGTACTGATCATGTCTATAGCTGTTCATACTTTAATTTCCTTCAACCTAGGTGTCTTAATTGGATAATAGTCGAATATATAGCAGACATAGCACCAATGAAAGCGTAGCAGATAGACACATATACTACATACACAAATGTAAAAATACATGCATAAATGCACAAATTCATACACGCAAGCATACATACATACGTATGTACATTCATACAACCATACATACATACATACATACATACATACATACATACATACATACATACATACCTACATACCTACATACATACATACATACATACATACATACATACATACATACATACATACATACATACATACATACATACATACATACATACATACATACATACATACATACATACATACATACATACATACATACATACATACATACATACATACATACATACATACATACATACATACATACATACATACATACATACATACATACATACATACATACATACATACATACATACATACATACATACATACATACATAAATGCACATACATACATGCAAACAAACATACCTATACACATACAAGTATGCATGTATAAATGCGCGCCTACATAAAAAAACTTGACTAATTAGTTAGCTTTTAAGATTTAATAAATTGTACGAAGTACCTTTAGGTTATTTTAACCTTACAAATTTAGCCTCAGCACCATTAGTACATTTGAAAATCTTGGAAAAAGACCACCCATGTAGTTTCACCAAGGTAACCAGGTGCATCATTATGCACAAACATAAGGTTATGATCAAAATAAGTCACAATAACTGTTATGGTAACACTTATTTTACACTATACAATATTAACGCTAAAGTATATCAGTTAATCGCTGCCTGAATCTCGTCATTCGTTTTCGTTGGCAGAAAAGCGCAGTCCGTGTATTCAGTGTCAGCAACCCCGCCGTCACTGTCGATCACAATTCCGAAGAGAACTACAAAGGCCCAAGCAAATACTGCAACGTCGGCAGAGTGGCTCCGTGTTTGCAGTCAAATCTCCGAAACATATGTGCCAAGGTTCGAACCCCGTCCGCGGCAAAATTTCTGGACAGTAGTTTCGCTTTCTATATATATATATATATATATATATATATATATATATATATATATATATATATATATATATATATATATATATATATATATATATATGAACTGCAGTTTGATCCTTGCTAGTCAGTTTGCCGTCGTACTCTGAGGATTATCATGGAAGGTTGAAACTCATCAGTGCGTGCGACTGATGGCAGTTTTGCTATGTTGTTCGACACCTGATTAAATACGATTGGATCGATCTTTACTTCAAGCTTGTAAACGTGATTTAAAGAATTCTTGACAATACTTGTGGAGTCCACAATAAGGACAAAATCGATCTGCTCGATGATTTCCGATATCTACATTACGCAATGCTTAGTTTATACTGGGATTGGTGTTCATATCAAGATTTCAACATAGATTTAAATTAATGTTATCAAAGCCTGTGCAATCAACGATCGTTTAATTATATAAACGTTCCAATGAGAACCTCTTTTCCAGTTATTATGGTATATGTTCTATAATGACAGATTGGAAGTGGCTAGTTGGAGCTTTAGTTCTATAGTGATACTACGGGCTCCATCTGAAATAACACAAAAAAACAAAATTAGTTTGTATAAAATTGATAATTGTGTGGCGTGCGGAAGGGTAGCACAGTGGCTAGAAACACAGACACCGAAGCAGACATGCCCAGGTTCAAGCCTTGCCTGCCTCAAATTCTGGACAGTATGTGAAGAGTTCCCAATGCGGACACAAACGGTCTACTGGATAAATTGTGTATTAGGTATTGTGTACCTAGTAACAAATTAGTTCAGCTGTCACCAGAAGGATAAACCAAAGACAGCATGAACGGAAAGTATAATCTCATGCTGTTTTTGGTTTATCCTTCTGGTCACAACTGAACTAATTTGTTACTAGGTTCGCAACACATAGTACATACTTGCATATATATTAGTTCTTCACAACAAAGAGTATTTACTGGATGAATTATCTTAGCTACGTTACACAGTGAACCCTCGTTTATCTCGGTAAATAGGTTCCAAAACCAGCCGCAAGAGTTGAAAATCCGCGAATTAAGAACATCATATTTACAGTATATATTTAACACGTATTCGGACTTTTAAATCCCTCCCTTTACGTACTGTTAACAAACCACTATTTTACAGATCAAGTATTTACAGTACCCTAAGCTAAAACAAGCACAAATATTTAAATGGTAGATTATTAAAGTAGAAAATATATTGTTTTAAATGTTATAATATTAAAGTTTACAAAGATGACGAATTCTGAGTAAATAGCTGTAAAACTCTGGTCGGTCAAAACAACAAACACAGGCGAGATTAGAAAACTTCGGAGCTGATTCGTCATCAGTAACCACTGGAACCAATAACAGACCGTCTCACATTGTCTTACATTGTCAGCGAGCTGCAGGGCTTTGTGTTTTGCCACCAACAGGGCAGTAAGCACGCGGGTACAGAACTGTTGTAAGTATGGTCCTTAATTGCTATGTTAGTTACAAATTCAAATACAAGGTATGTACATGCTTCATACTATTTTATTCTTGCTTTGTTGTTCGTAGACTAGGAAGCATTATTTTTTATTAGGGTTTTAATGGAATTAATATATATTTTGTGGAATTTTTAAAATATTTTGGGTCTTCATATATCGCGACTATTTTCGTCATCGCCGCGATATATTTTCTTATTTTTTCATATAATATAATGAAAAAATCCGCAACAATCGATCCGTGAAGTAGAGAGAGTTTACTGTACAATGCGTAGTAAACACCGACAAATATATATATATATATATATATATATATATATATATATATATATATATATATATATATATAATATTCATTGTACCCTTCCTGCGTGCAAAAACAAAAAGAAATTTTATCAGATATAAGAAACGTTTCTTTCGCATAGTCTTCTCAAATATCAACTAATGAACATATCTTTATATATAAATTGAAAAGCAAAACAAGATAGAAATATGTGAACATAGAGAGAGTGTGAAAAACGGAAACCAATCAATTGCGTGCGTCACATCCAGTTCAAGCTCAATGCTTGTACGTGCTTCTTCTGCTTACATAAATCCGGCTGCAATTTGTTTATCCATAAGGCTTCGTGTGTGGCTAGCTCCCTTTTGTTTTTGCATTTAGTAATTACTTTGAATGCTACGTTTTAAATCAAATGGTGAATACACGTGTCCTATTGCGCAATACATCATCGAAACATCGCACGTAAGTTCTCCAGACGTAGCATTCAAAGTAATTACTAAATGCAAAAACAAAAGTGAGCTAGCCACTTACGAAGCCTTATGGATAAACAAATTGCAGCCGGATAAATACTGTTTGTAGCGGAGAACTAATATATATGCAAGTATGTATTAGGTTTTGCGAGCCTAGTAACAAATTAGTTCAGTTGTGACCAGAAGGATAAACCAAAGGCAGCATGAACGGAAAGTATAATCTCATGCACATTCGTTTCGTGCTTACTGGCGACTCATCAGTAGGAGCCGGTATTACGCCCTTTAACCACTATATATTTGGTAGAAGAATGTGGAATAATAGGACGGTACAATCTCCTAGACGAATGTGTAAACCTGCAATAGTGAAGCTAACATCATACTAAAGTCTACGACAATGCGACTTCAACGCTAACTCACACTATATAATATATATACCGAGTCTGTAAAGGATACTAACACTATGGCTATTGTGTTAGTAACCGATACCAACATTATTGTACCGAAAAGGTACATGGTACTAACACTATGGTTTCCGAGTCGGAACATGGTACCAACATGATGGATATCAATTTATGCTATATTTCACCGAAATTGAGAATTACAACAATTTCTGAACACCTGTTACTTCAGTAAATCCATACACCCTGGCCTTGATCGATATCAGTTATCACATTTCGCGGTAAGCATGACATCATTCAATTCAATATATAACAGTTAAATACTGTTTGTTGCGAAGAACTAATATATATGCAAGTATGTATTAGGTGTTGCGAACCTAGTAACAAATTAGTTCAGTTGTGACCAGAAGGATAAACCAAAGGCAGCATGAACGGAAAGTATAATCTCATGCACATTCGTTTCGTGCTTACTGGCGACTCATCAGTAGGAGCCGGTATTACGCCCTTTAACCACTATATATTTGGGAGAAGAATGTGGGATAATAGGACGGTACAATCTCCTAGACGAATGTGTAAATCTGCAATAGTGAAGCTAACATCATATAAAGTCTACGACAATGCGACTTCAACGCTAACTCACACTATATAATATATATACCGAGTCTGTAAAGGATACTAACACTATGGCTATTGTGTTAGTAACCGATACCAACATTATTGTACCGAAAAGGTACATGGTACTAACACTATGGTTTCCGAGTCGGAACATGGTACCAACATGATGGATATCAATTTATGCTATAGTTCACCGAAATTGAGAATTACAACAATTTCTGAACACCTGTTACTCCAGTTAATCCATACACCCTGGCCTTGATCGATATCAGTTATCACATTTCGCGGTAAGCATGACATCATTCAATTCAATATATTACAGTTAAATACTGTTTGTTGCGAAGAACTAATATATATGCAAGTATGTATTAGGTTTTGCGAACCTAGTAACAAATTAGTTCAGTTGTGACCAGAAGGATAAACCAAAGGCAGCATGAACGGAAAGTATAATCTCATGCACATTCGTTTCGTGCTTACTGGCGACTCATCAGTAGGAGCCGGTATTACGCCCTTTAACCACTATATATTTGGTGAAGAATGTGGGATAATAGGACGGTACAATCTCCTAGACGAATGTGTAAACCTGCAATAGTGAAGCTAACATCATATAAAGTCAACGACAATGCGACTTCAACGCTAACTCACACTATATAATATATATATACCGAGTCTGCAAAGGATACTAACACTATGGCTATTGTGTTAGTAACCGATACCAACATTATTGTACCGAAAAGGTACATGGTACTAACACTATGGTTTCCGAGTCGGAACATGGTACCAACATGATGGATATCAATTTATGCTATAGTTCACCGAAATTGAGAATTACAACAATTTCTGAACACCTGTTACTCCAGTAAATCCATACACCCTGGCCTTGATCGATATCAGTTATCACATTTCGCGGTAAGCATGACATCATTCAATTCAATATATAACAGTTAAATACTGTTTGTTGCGGAGAACTAATATATATGCAAGTATGTATTAGGTGTTGCGAACCTAGTAAAAAATTAGTTCAGTTGTGACCAGAAGGATAAAATAAAGGCAGCATGATCGGAAAGTATAATCTCAATGATATGATTGTTTATTTGTACACACATTTATATTCACACCGTTCGTATACTAACATGTTTTGCTTTGTCTTTTAGCATGTATATCTGCATTATATGATGAATAAAGCCTAATATTTTAGGCGACTCTTTCTTCTGATTTTCGACTCCATCTGCCCGTTTGCTGTGCTTGTTACTGTGATTCAGAACAATTTATTCATCATATAACCCAATCATGGAACGCCTACTCAGACCAGAAAGATTTGATGTTGAACCTAGTGCACCAGATGCAGCAAAACAATGGAATCATTGGTATCGTACATTCTGTGGTCTCCTGAAATCAGTCGAATCCATGAATCCGGATAAGTTAGACACTCTTATTTCCTACGTCTCTCCTAACGTATATGAACACATCGTTGACTGCGATACGTATGATAATGCTATCAAAACTCTAATGAATCTCTATGTCAGACCGAAAAATGAAGTCTTTGTTCGTCATATACTCGCGACTACTAAACAAGAAAATGGACAAACATTGGATCAATTTGTTCAGATTCTGAAATCGTTAGCTAGGGAGTGCAATTTCAAACCAACTACGACCGAGGAAAATCGAGACGATGCTCTGCGCGATGCCTTCATTAATGGAATCCAGTCCAATTCAATTAGACAACGTCTCTTAGAACACAACTCGCTTAATTTTCAAGCGGCTTTTGATCAAGCACGTGGTCTCGAAATGGCGGAAAAGCAATCATTATCATATCAAAACTATTTGAATTCTACACACACTGCAACGGTTCAGCCGCTCAGTCCTTCATCAACCTCCGTTAAATCTACAGATAATCTTGTTGCTGCTGTTAAACAAAAATGTGACTTTTGTGGGTACGATTATCATTTAAGATGGAAATGTCCGGCCAGAAACGCTTTCTGTAAAAGTTGTGGAAACAAAGGACATTTTCAAAAGGTATGCCGCTCTAAGAATCACCGCCCAGTGATTTCGACTCTTCATCCTACCATATCTGCAACTTTATTAGCTGCTGCTCCTGATTGTCTCACCAAATGTGTAATAAATCTAGAAGTCAATAACATAAATTGTCATGCTCTCGTTGATACAGGCAGTTCCTGTAGTTATGTTTCAGAAGCCTTCGTTTTGAAAAATAATTGGAAAATTCACTCCTCACGAGAAACAATAACCATGGCGTCTAGCTCATTATCGATTCATACTAAAGGCCATTGTTTTGTGTCGATTCAATACAAATCATGTGTTTATAAAAATATAAAGCTATCTATACTTCCTGATCTTTGTACTGACGTACTCCTCGGTCATGACTTTCTTGGATTGCATAAAAGTGTAAATATCTCTTTTGGTGGTCATAAATCGTCATTCACCGTCTGTTTACTGAAGCCTGCATCTGTTACGTCCTCGCCTCTTTTCCACCATTTAACTGCTAACTGGAGGCCTATTGCTACGAAATCAAGAAGGTACAATCGAATGGATGAAATATTTATCCGGGATGAAATAAACAGATTAGTTTCTGATGGCATTATCGAACCTTCAACATCCCCGTGGAGAGCACAAGTTCTCGTGGTATCGAATGAGAATCACAAGAAACGTATGGTTGTGGACTACAGCCAAACGGTCAACAAATTCACACTCTTAGACGCCTATCCTTTGCCGAAAATAGACCAAATGGCTGAAACCATTTCAAAATATCATATATTCAGCACTTTGGATCTCAAAAGCGCTTACCACCAAATACCTATCCAAGAACATGAAAAGGTATTTACTGCTTTCGAAGCGTGTGGACGCTTGTTTCAATTCCGTCGTATTCCCTTCGGAGTGACGAATGGTGTCTCATGTTTCCAAAGAACTATGGATCATATAATCGCACAGGAACATCTCACAGATACATTTGTCTATGTGGACAATGTGACAGTTTGCGGGAGAGATACGCTTGAACACGAAACAAATCTCAACAAATTTCTTAATGCCGCTAAAAAATATGGATTGACCTTAAATGAATCAAAGAGCATTTTCGCAGCTAAAGAAATTACTCTCCTTGGTTTTCAAATATCGAATGGAAAAATTAAACCTGATCCTGACTGATTAAAGCCTTTACAAGATCTCCCACCACCGTCGAATGTGCAATCGCAACAAAGAATTGTGGGATTTTCCGCTTATTATTCGCCGTGGATCTCCAACTTCTCCGATAAAATTCACTCACTCGTTCATAATCGAACTTTTCCTTTGCCCGTCTCTGTGAAACAAAATTTCGATGATCTTAAAAAAGAATTAGCCGTAGCAACTTTAGCTTCTATTCGTTGTGATATTCCGTTTGTCGTCGAAACTGATGTTTCGGACGTAGCTATTGCTGCCACTTTGAACCAAGATGGAAGGCCTGTGGCGTTTTTCTCTCGGACGTTGACGCCATCTGAAAAACATCACTCAGCTGTTGAAAAAGAAACCTATACTGTGATTGAAGCTATTCGAAAATGGAGGCATTTGCTTTTGGGTAATCATTTCAAACTTGTCACTGATCAAAGATCTGTTTCCTTTATTTTTGGCAATCAAAATCGGGGAAGGGTGAAGAACGATAAAATTTTGCGCTGGAAAATGGAATTATCACCTTACAACTTCGATGTTGTCTATAGACCCAGAAAAGATAATAAAGCAGCAGATGCACTAAGTCGATCCTGTTGTGGTGCGCTTCTAAATGGACTGGATTTAAAACAAATACATGATTCTCTTTGTCATCCTGGAATTTCTCGTATGCTCCACTTTGTGAAATCTCGTAATTTACCATATTCTATTGATGAAATTCGAAAAATGACCTTGAGTTGTGAAGTGTGCTTTGAAATCAAGCCCAGATTTCCTTCGGCAATTCAAGGCCAATTAATCAAAGCTACCCAACCGTTTGAGCGGTTATCTATGGATTTTGAAGGACCTCTTCCTTCATCAACTCGTAATCGTTATCTACTGACGGTCATCGATGAATATTCTCGATTTGCCTTTGCATTTGCTTGTCCTGACCTTAGCAGTCACACCGTCATACTTCACCTGTGTCAAATATTCGCAATGTTTGGGTTGCCTTCGTACATTCACTCAGACAGAGGTTCTTCCTTCATGTCGACCGAGGTACAAAATTTTCTTTGGGAAAAAGGTATAGCTTGGAGTAGAACGACTCCTTATAATCCCAAAGGAAATGGACAGGTAGAAAGAATGAATGGTACCTTATGGAAATCGATCCTTCTCAAAAAGGCTTTTAGTTGAAAACTGGGAATGCGTGCTGCTGGACGCATTACATTCAATCCGTTCATTATTGTGCACATCTACCAACGAAACCCCTCACGAGCGTCTTTTTAGACACAATAGAAGGTCGACTTTTGGTACCACACTCCCAACCTGGCTTACTGTTCCTGGCAAAGTTTGACTCAAAAAGAATGCTAGAGTTTCTAAATATGACCCCTCTGTGGAAGAAGTTGAACTAATTCATTGCAATCCTAACTATGTGCATGTTCGTTTTCCTGATGGAAGAGAAGATACAGTATCTATCCGTCAATTAGCCCCGAAAGGCTCCGACGTACTGATGAATGAAGTTGGAACTAATATGGGACTCCGTGAAAATGAACCCGTTGCTGCTGATGAACAAACCTCCTATAATGACGATACCGATATTGATAATGTTAAGACAAATGGTGAATCTACGGATAACTCAAATGCTCGTGACCTATCAGAGAATCTGAAAAACCTTATCAATCAACAACAACGTGTTCATCCTTATAACTTACGAAGTGGAAATGTTTAAATACTATGTTTTCTCAATCTTCTTTGAATTGTTACTATAACATTCTTGTACCGACTATTACGCTACGCTAAAAATCGCAGTGTAGGAGAATGATATGATTGTTTATTTGTACACACATTTATATTCACACTGTTCGTATACTAACATGTTTTGCTTTGTCTTTTAGCATGTATATCTGCATTATATGATGAATAAAGCCTAATATTTTAGGCGACTCTTTCTTCTGATTTTCGACTCAATCTGCCCGTTTGCTGTGCTTGTTACTGTGATTCAGAACACTCATGCACATTCGTTTCGTGCCTACTGGCGACTCATCAGTAGGAGCCGGTATTACTCCCTTTAACCAATATATATTTTGGTCAAGAATGTGGGATAATAGGACGGTACAATCTCCTAGACGAATGTGTAAATCTGCAATAGTGAAGCTAACATCATATAGTCTACGACAATGCGACTCCAACGCTCTCACACTATATAATATATATACCGAGTCTGTAAAGGATACTAACACTATGGCTATTGTGTTAGTAACTGATACCAACATTATTGTACCGAAAAGGTACATGGTACTAACACTATGGTTTCCGAGTCGGAACATGGTACCAACATGATGGATATCAATTTATGCTATATTCCACCGAAATTGAGAATTACAACAATTTCTGAACACCTGTTACTTCAGTAAATCCATACACCCTGGTCTTGATCGATATCAGTTATCACATTTCGCGGTAAGCATGACCAATAACACGACAGCAAAAATACCGTCCTTCAAATTTACTGTCTCGTTTCAACATTCAATGGTCATCGTCACAGCACGACAGAAAGCTGAATAACGAGTATCAAACGAGAAGAGATATATAAGTTATGGAGATTCAGAAATGAAGCTCCCATCTCTAATAGTCTCGCATAAATTTTACTTGATTGAAAATGTCTGATACACAACTGCTATGCAGTCACGAACGTAAGCGATTTGCTGCTTTTAATTAGTAGCAATTAAAAAATCACAGATTGCGCGGATAGTGATAAAAATTAATTAAAGAAGCTTCCGCTATGCGTAACTATTTTTGGTTATTATTTTAAAAATACTTGAAAATTCGCTTGGTTTGGAGAGTGATTCTGACAAATAATGTGTTAAGCTATTGCGGATGCTCTCTCCTCATTTCCAGCTATGCTTAGTCTAAACTTTTCGTGAATTCCCTCCATAGCAATCGGCCAGTCCGGACCAAATAGCGCGCTTCACCGCTGAGTTTTTATAAATAAGCAATGTCAGACTGTACGAGTGCAAGGAGCGTACCACTTACATGTTCGCCTAACAGGCGATTTGTTGTATATAAAAACACCATTTATGCATTAGGCATCTGAGTAGTAACTCTTCTTTTAACTTTTCGAGTGAATATTTCGTATGGCGCTTTATCTTCATAAAATTAAAATAACATAGATCGTCCTATGGATGGATATGGCTTCAATGAACTTTAGACTTTTTTTTACTCTTTATGTTTGTTTCAATAATTCTTTCTGGAAACCCGTTTGCCAATAGTTATTTTAAGTACTGCTAGTTCTTGGATTTGAAATTATTCAGAGCCGATTTCCCTCGTTCTGCAAGCTAAATTGCATATTACATTTCAATTTTGTGAAATTGGAAGAGTGCTGCTACAGTGGATGTACTGTTCAGTCCATGTCTAGTTTCAGACAACTTACTTTTTCACACTGCCATCTTTCAGTCTCAATAGAAACACGTCAAGAAAATACAGTGCGTTAGATTGCGGATTTTCGCGCTCGCTAGTGAACTGAATATGATGGCCAAAGACGATTCGTAGAAACAACAAAGTCAACTAATCAGTTAATAAAGTGGTTTCGGTTAAAATGGGACTGGTGCCCACGAAGCACAGACAAAGGATTTATAGAGAAAGCTACAAAATGGAAGAAACCGAACAAAATATACCCGGATGAGCTAATGCAAAATCAGAAATGTTCACTAATCTTACACGAAGCAAGGCAGACATATAGATCACAAAGAATTTAAATAAATGGTCTGGAAACTAAAATTCTTTACCAATCAAAAATCCACCATTTTGAACTAAACTAACGTAATTTTCACAACTCATAAAATGGAAGCACTAGAAGTTGGAGCAAAATTATTTCCTATTAAAAAAACATTTCAACGTAGTTGTGACATTATTGGTATAGAGGCCTCATTTGCAAATTTCTAGTGATTTTAAAAAGGTTACAGCACAGTAAAGTTTAATGCACAAGGCTTCAAAGAAGAGATTTGGCGAAGCAGAGTTGTAAAGGAAACATAATTATCATAAACAAACACTTAGATGAACTATGAACCCTGCAATCTGACAGAGGCATACGACTCGCTACGCTCGACGACAGATTCTTCTAATTCTGTTTTAATAAAAACAATAGTTAGATTTTATGCATCCTATTTGTGAGGTTCATCTTCCATTGTATATCTTATTTAGGTCATAGGAAAAAGATATACAAGAATATATATATATATATATATATATATATATATATATATATATATATATATATATATATATATATTCGGTAGTTATCAGATACAAGGTAAATTTAATGAGAAATTAGCTTAACAGCTTCTACGATGGCGTCCAGTCAAAAATAAAAGCTTATCCTTCCAAAAGATTTATATTTAATTAACTGAAGCAACCATCTTTATTTATTTAGAAAAACTGATAGGTCAATATCTACATAAATTGTTTATACGTGATATATTTCCGTATTTGTTGATATTCTAAAAGCTAGAATTGTTCAAGAAAATAAGAAATTATACGGTTTAAATTGTGTGGCCTCAGGAGATGGCTTTAATAGAAATAAATCACCAAGTTTTATATCATGCAATCTCCTAACAGCTTCGTCACTACTTTGAAATGAGGCTTAAGACTATTAAAAAATTTGGACTGTAGTTGCAGTGACTAAAATTCAAGTCGAGAATACGAAACTGGCTTTCATTAGGGCCGAGTTTAATGTTTGAGAACTATCTAGAATGATTGACAGATTAAAGCAGCACAAGTCCCCTATCTTCGGAATATATATATAGTTAGCTATTTAGTTAGTTGGTTTTATATTCACATCATCGAAGACTTATATGAAGTTACCTTTAATACTGTATGTTTACACATTCGTACAGGAGATTGTACCGTCCTATTTTTCTACATTCCTCACCAAAATATATAGTGGGTAAAAGGCGTAATACCGGCTCCTACTGATGATTCGTCAGTAAGCACGAAACACATGTGCACGAGGTCATACTTTCCGTTCGAGCTGCCTTTGTTTTATCCTTCTGGTCATATTTGAACTAATTTGTAACTAGGTGCGCAACACCTGATACACAAATGTATATTTTAATTTGTTAATCGTAAACACTTGTCAGGGTAATAATCGAGAGACTCACGACAGCCAGACTAGCACTTGTATTATAATTTTATTCTGTAACAGTGATACAATTATTAGCTATAAAGGCTAACTATGATGCTAAATATTGCTAAAATCACGTTGCGAACTAGCAAACAGGAGCTCTAAAACAGTTAATAAGGTAAGTTAATTGACATGATAAATCCTTTACTCTATAGCAGAATTCATTTCATCTAACGCATAAACGTAGTTCCAGCTTTCATACCTTTATTCATATAAAACCTCATTTTGAAATATTAAGACAAATAAAATAGAAATCAAGAAATTGTAATACAAGAATGAAATTGTATGCTTGTGCGGTTGACGACAAATAAGCATAATAAACGAGCTAACCTTCTTCAGCTCAGACTCAGGTCTCGCGAACCGAACTCCATGTTCAATGCTCGTAAGCATATCTTGCTCATAGTCTCTCCATTGAAGTATTCTTGCCAAGTTTTCTAAAATTTAAATTAAAAGCAAATGAAATTCACTACTATAAACTGTATAGATAGCAATAAAGTCAATACTAGTTAAATCCACCTTTAGGCCTATTTCGAAATTTCAAAAGTATTACCGATAAATTTTCACATTGCTGTTAGACCAATGATTAAGTTTGATATGTTGGTAATTAAAAATGTGGCGTTAAACCATTTTTACCTTGATCGTAGTACATATTTTCTATTACATATATGACTAATAGAACTAAAGGACTGAATAAACCTGTTCATAATACCTTTATCAGTTTCATTGTAGACGATAACAATAAAAAAATTAACACTCCAGTGCGGCACAGCTGTGAAAATAAATCAACGTCATTCGTTGACTGAAAAGGAAAGCTAGATCACACAAACCTAGTTGGAATGACTTCAGTTTCCATTTTGTAATAGTCTGAAGCCAAACGTTGGCGAGCAAGAACTGACCGGATCATAAGATTTTCAGACGATAGTGAACAAAACTTATTTTAGAAGCCGGCTCTTGCTTTACGCGTCTTGAACATCATCATTGACTCCGTCTCTACTCATTTACCATTAAGTGTTAACCGCGCAGTATGTCCGAACTCAAGGTCTCAAATTAGACAAAATAACTTCATCTCAGTAAAACCAACAAGGTATATGCTAACGGCTAGCTAGGCCCGTCGGTTGGCAGGACAAAAATTCTTATGGCTGCTAACCAAATTTAAAAACCAGATTTGTCTATATACAAATATAAATATCGTTAAATACATTAGGTTTTTTCAAAACGCACAAAATATCCAGATTTTCAAGCTGTCATGGAGTTAAATCCAAATAAATTAAGCACGAAACTCTTGTGCAAATGAGAGTAATACTTTAGTTCATGCTGACTCTTGCTTGTCTCTCTGGTCCTATTTGAATTAATTTACTCAAAGGCATACAATGTTCAATACTCAATTGCATATAAATTAGATTACGGCAACAAACAAGATATAACTATTATATATATATATATATATATATATATATATATATATATATATAAGAACAAAACAACGTACTCCATGGAATAACATTTATTAATAAATCTTATTTCTACCAGTATCTACAGCCATTGTTCTGGATTCGTTAGTATATTCGTTCATCCAATTCCACTGTACATTTGTCGCAACCAATCTCCTCTTCGTTGTGCTAGCCTTTGTTTGCGCAATTTAGACCACTCCTTTTGCGTAACGTTATTTGGTTTGTCATCGCTTTCATTGTAATTGCGTCCGTAATTGATGTATGTGTCGTATTTTGCGAAGCGTTGGCTATTTTTAAAGGCATGTCAGTTATGTCTTTGTTCCAGTCCAATTTAATTTCTTTTTGAATCATTTTCTGCACGTTTAAGCAGGGCTTCAGCTTATTAATTGCAATAGCTTCAACTCATGCCGTAGATAAAACCAATGTGGAGCATCAATGGAATAACTTGAAACTCTCTACTCAGCAAGCTGCTCTCGAAACGCTCGGAACCATCAAAAGTCACCATGAAGACTGGATATCTGAAAGCAAGTTACGGGCGTCACAAAGAGCAAGAGATGCCCGGATGAATAACGCGCCTAATTATCGCCACCTGAGTCGTGAAATCACGAGGTCTGCTCGGGCTGACCGTAAGCAGTACTGGGATGAAATGGATTCCGCCAGGGCGTGGTGGATTTCCGACCGGCAATCGGATCTCCTATAAAATACCACATGAGCCCGACGACGGCACCATGACTCTGCGTGTGTGTTACCCGCCACAAAAGGGTTCAACAGTCACAGGATTACATGGACTCCTGGACAGTACCACGTACTTCCGAATGGCGAATGAGCTATCAACAGTCACCGGCAACCATGCAACTTACTGCTGCCTTGCAGACTGCGCTTGGATGTGCAAAGCCTAGAGGTGCGTCCTCGATCAAAAAGCCGAGTGGTGAGGGGACACCACTTGTACCAAATTCCCAAGAAACTCCATGAATATAAATGGAGCCGGCTTATCCTCCAAAAGGAGTCAGCCGCAGTAAACAGTAAACTTCCGCCATGGAATCGGCTGCAAACGTCGGTGATTTCGGCGGTCTCTTCCGTCTTATACGTAGCAGTTATTGAACCGACCATACAGTGGCCGCTCCCCACCGCAACCACCTACAACATCTACACCCAGCTACGACGTAGACTGCTCTTCCCCAACTGAGGTTGAGATCGCTACGACCATCCAGCGCATGAAGAACAAGAAATCCCCGGTGAAGATGGAATTCCTGCAGAGATCTACAAGGCCTGTATAGGCACACTACTGCCATCAATCCATCGACTGTTCTCTTCTATCTGGGAACAAGAAGCATGCCCGTCAGACTTCGGAATGTCAATCCTGCTACCGTTTCCCAAAAAGGGTGATAGATCAAGGTGCGAAAACTACCGTGGTATCAGTCTTCTCAACACCGCATCCAAGCTGTTTGCGTCGATTCTATTGAACCGCTTCTGTAATGAGCGGCATGCCCGTACCCGTCCCAATCAGGGTGGATTCCGCCCAGGCAAAGGCTGTGTTGATCAGATCTTTACTTTACGGCGAGTTTTGGAACATCGCAACGAATTTCAACAACCAACCGTCGCTTGTTTCATTGATTTCCGAGCTGCTTTTGACTCTGTTGATCGCGACTCCCTATGGAACATCATGCTGCTCGACGGAATGCCCATAAAACTCGTCAATCTGATCAAGGCCTACTATGCAGCCACCAAAGCCAGAGTCCGTGTTTACGGAGAAGAATCGGATGAATTCAGTCTGCACACAGGGGTTCGACAAGGATGTCCCTTGTCACCCATATTGTTCAATTATGCGGTTGACTGGATTCTGAGCAACGCGCTAACTGGGTTCCGAGGCGTTCAAGTATCAAATAACCTATGGCTGACGGATGTTGATTACGCAGACGATGTTGTTCTCCTTGCTGACAGCTTTGGGAGCATGCAAACCGTTTTGGATCAAGTGGCCCAGTTTTCATCAGCCGTTGGTCTGGAAATCAATGCCGACAAAACGAAAGCCTTCGCCATTGGTGTATCTTCATCTGATGAGCAGCTCACGGTGTACGACAGCCCAATCGAAACAGTCGACGATTTTACGTACCTTGGCTCAAAAATGCTTCCAACTAGTCAAGCAAAGAATGAAGTCCGAACACGCATCGACCGTGCCAGACTTGCTTTCTTATAATTGAAGAACTCACTTTGGAGAAGAAGTGAAATCAGCCTCAAAACGAAAATCCGAGTCTACCAGGCTACTGTTTGCCCTGTGCTACTGTATGGCTGTGAGACTTGGCCATTACGTTCTGAGGACGCCAGAAAGCTTGAAGTATTCGACCATTGGTGCCTCAGGTACATCACAAAGACAAAATGGATGGACCGGAAGTCGAACGCATCTGTTCGTCACCAATGCGGTGACATCATGCAACTATCCGTCTGGATCCAACATCGTCGACTTCAATGGTTCGGGCACGTACTACGCAAACCAGAAGACGAACAAGTACGGCAGGTGATGAACCCAGGTCAATGTGCAAACTGGCGCCGCCGCCGAGGTGGGCAACTGAAGACATGGCTTGCAACAATCAAATCGGACGTGGAACTCCTTGGTTTACGCAATGTTTATGGTCCACGTCACTGGGAGCGTCATTGGCCCTCTTTATGTTCCGAAATGGCTGCCAACCGCCCGGCATGGAGAGGTATAATCCGGGATATCAATGGAGCCGGCTTATCCTCCAAAAGGAGTCAGCCGCAGTAAAGAAAGAAAGTAGTAATAGCTTCAAAAGTCAGAAGCATTTTCTCTGTTTTTGCCTTGTAGAGAACTGAAAATTGTTATTAACAGTACGACCTGTGAGTAGTACATGTCTGCAAATTGGTTGACTTTGTGCAGGGAGTTGCATTAATATATATATATATATATATATATATATATATATATATATATATATATATATATATGTGAAAATAACTGTGATCCATGAAATAACAATTATTAATAATCTTATTTCTAATTAGATCTACAGCCATTATTTTGGATCAATTAATATTTTCGCTCATCCAATCCAAAATAGACATAGCTAAGAGGGGATTGGTTACGACAAATGTACAGTTTGGATTGGATGAGCGAAAATATTAGTGGATCCAAAATAATGGCTGTAGATACTGGTAGAAATAAGATCTATTAGTAATTGTTATTCCAGGGATTACGGTAACTTTTCGGAAATATATATATATATAATCTAATAGACTAGTATTATTTTATATGTATATATATATAGAATAGAATAGAATAGAATATCTTTATTTGGATTCAAACCACACATATTCCATCAAATAATAAAATTAGAAAATGTACAATATAAAAAGATATCACATCACATATATATGTGCAATTATTTGTACTGTACAATTTATCAGTATCAGAAAGATCAGCTGTAAACAGTGATAGATTCTTCATCAAAATTACAAAAAAAATTTATCTTTTAATTCGAGTATAACATTTGTAAAAAAAGGGAACCATGACTAATAATCGATTGTGTGCATTGTTGATTAACAAGATGATATAATGTATAACATTTCAGTTTTAATAATACAAAATTTGAAAATAGAACCTCAGGAGAAATTATGTTGCTGAAAAGCAATTAATCCTGCCTTTTATTTAACCATGAGAAAGTATTATCATAATCAAAATTAAAAATATCAGCAGGATTAAACACTTTTTCTAGTTCGGTAGATAAAAATTTAAAAGACATTTTAGTTGGAGGCGTTTCTCTAAGCCCCTTTGGCAATTGATTGTAAATTTTGTAAATTTTTGAAAAAGAGAATAGCTTGCTCGCAACATTCCCCACCAATGGTGGAGATATTGCAAAATGACCAGATCTAGTTCCAATTTCATGACTCTTTCTTATGGGATTCATATAGGCACCAGACCACTGGTTCAAATGGAAAACTTTTATGCAATAGCACATTCTCCGAAACCATAAAGGATGCAGTGATACAAACTGTAATCTAGTGGCGTATATAGTGCAGGAGATAGGACTAATTTGTTTCACAACTTTTCTTTGTACAGCTTCTATCTTATTAGACAAACCCTTTGTTAAGGGATTCCAAGTAGCGGCAGCATATTCTAGTATCGGTCTAATCCATATTATAAACATTTTAAATTTTATTTCATGCGATATAATATTTCTATTTAGTAATGCCCATCTGTTCTTGGCACTGCCTACTATCCTTTCAATATGTCTCTCAGCAGAAGCCGTACAATGAATA
Source organism: Eudiplozoon nipponicum (assembly GCA_029291075.1). Classification (NCBI taxonomy): domain Eukaryota; kingdom Metazoa; phylum Platyhelminthes; class Monogenea; order Mazocraeidea; family Diplozoidae; genus Eudiplozoon; species Eudiplozoon nipponicum. The sequence continues at coordinate 101,720 of JAQBSW010001808.1, forward strand.
GTTATGCCTAAATCCTTAATTTCTTGCATAAGTTTAATCTCAAAAACATCATTAATCTCAGCATCATGAAAATAAACATAATTAAAATCTGTTCTGTTACCTATTTTTAAAGCTCTCGTCTTTTTACTGTTTATTCTCAGCCCTAGTGTTAACAAATATCTACTTAAATCATACAAATCTAGTGTCACATTATTTTTGGAGAATTCGACATTATTTGGATCAATTGGAAAGATTATTTTCAAATCATCAGCAAATTTGCAAACTCGACCGTTAGGGATCTTAGTTTCCAAATGTGCAAATACAATTTTAAATAAAATTGGCCCCAAACTTGATCCCTGTGGAACTCCACTTGTTACCCTTTTCGATTTAGATATCAAATCGTTTACTTGAATACTCATTCTTCGATTATATAAATAGTATCTAAGTAATCTAAAAATATTCGGATCAATATTCAATAAATTAATCGCATTCAAAATAGCATCAAGAGATATAGAGTCAAAAGCTTTTGAGATATCTATGAATACAATTAATGCATCTAACTTTTTCTCATCTAATGTAATTACATGTTTCCACATAGAGAGCATATTAGTAGTTGTCGACCTGTCTTTCGTAAAGCCATGTTGGCATATATCGAAATCAGCCGGCAGCATACGTTCTAAATGATCAAGTATCAATCGTTCTATTATCTTCAAAAACGAAGGGATAATAGAGATTAATCTGTAATCACTGGCACACGTTGGCTTACTTACTTTAGGCAGAGGTTTAGCTACTATTGTTAGTATATCGATTGGTAATATCCCATTCTTCAAAATTCTATTTATAAAATTGCAGAGCGCATTCATAAAATTTAAAGGTAATTGAAGTAGGTTATCAATCGATATACCAAGGTGATCTTTTTGTTTTTTTGATTTTATTTTTAACATTAATTCTATCAATGCATCACTGTCAATAACAAGTCCTAGATCCTGGTTTCCCGAAGGATCCGGTAGATCAATAAAATTGCTTTCCTTCTGTGGATTACACAACAAGTTGCCAAATACTTCATCCAATTCACAGAGAAATTCATAATCAGTTTTACCCACAGGTAATATAAGGTTTAATTTTTCCTTATATTTACCGTAGTCTGTGAGGAGTTTGTATCCTAGTCTAGGATTACTCTTCAGTTTGGCCAAAATAATTCTCTCTGATCTTTGACGGATTATCAGCAGTGATGAATTAATTTCTTTATCGATCATATCTAACCTCATTTTTTTAATACTATTGATAAGACTACATTTCATTATATTATCTCGTTTGATTCTTAGCTTACATAACTTCCTATTGATTCGCTTTGGTATAACATCCGTAAATGTAGATGCCCTAAATATATCAGATAATAACAATGAAACAGAAGAAACAAATTCGTCATTGTTCATGATAAAAAACATTCATAATCAATTGATAAGCTTAATTCTCTAAAAAGATTCCAGTTGATTCTGGAACATTGCACGTGTGCATTTTCAAAATTAGGTTTCTGTGTTTTGCTACTCAAAAGGTTCCATTGTAAAATAATTTGTTTATGATCCAATTCTTTGAAGTAATTTACAACATCATAACTGTGCGAGTTCAACGCTTCAACTTCTAAATATACATGATCTAAGCATTCCGAACCTCTAGTTGGTTCCTTTATAATCTGCTTAAGATCATGATTAGAAAAAAGATTGATTATTTCACAGTCATGCACCTTATTAAAATCTCCTACCACAACAATATAACCATGGCAGTCGAAAATAGATTGAAAGGAATTGGTAAACATTTGATCATCATTTAAATTAGCATACGGCGGTCTGTAAACCGCGGTTAAAATAAAATATAAATATATATATATATATATATACATATATATATTGATAGTTTCTAATTTCACCATTTTTTAAATGTAAGAACAAAACAACGTACTCCATGGAATAACATTTATTAATAAATCTTATTTCTACCAGTATCTGCAGCCTTATTCTGGATTCGTTAGTAGTATTCGTTCATCCAATCCTACTGTACATGTGTTGTAACCAATCTCCCTCGTTGTGCTAGCCTTTGCTTTGCGCAATTTAGACCACTGCTTTTGCGCAATTTAGACCACTCCTTTTGCGTAACGTCATTTGGTGTGTCATCGCTTTCATTGTAATTGAGTCCGTAATTGATGTATGTGTCGTATTTTGCGAAGCGTTGGCTATTTTTAAAGGCATGTCGGTTATGCTTTGTTCCATCCAAGTTAATTTCTTTTGAATTATTTTCTGCACGTTTAAGCAGGGCTTCAGCTTATTAATTGCAATAGCTTCAAAAGCCAGAAGCATTTTCTCTGTTTTTGCCTTGTAGAGAACTGAAAATTTTTTACTACTAACAGCATGACCTGTGAGTAGTACATGTTCGCAAATTGCTGATTTTTGTGCAAGAGCGACAAAAGCACAGTTTCCATCAATACAGGTGAGAGTGGTGTTCAACACAACAAAACTGATGCGCACGAATGAAAAAGATAGCCTCTCTGTGACGTCAACACCTTTGTCTGTATACAAATTTCAATGTACCTGCAACGCTCAGTACATCGGCAGATCAAAAAAGAGGCTCGAAACTAGAATAAATCAGCATCTCCCTCAAAAACTATTAAAGAGGGGTGCAGCTCCTGCACAAAAATCAGCAATTTGCGAAAATGTACTACTCACAGGTCATGCTGTTAGTAGTAACAATTTTTCAGTTCTCTACAAGGCAAAAACAGAGAAAATGCTTCTGGCTTTTGAAGCTATTGCAATTAATAAGCTGAAGCCCTGCTTAAACGTGCAGAAAATAATTCAAAAAGAAATTAAATTGGACTGGAACAAAGACATAACCGACATGCCTTTAAAAATAGCCAACGCTTCGCAAAATACGACACATACATCAATTACGGACGCAATTACAATGAAAGCGATGACACACCAAATGACGTTACGCAAAAGGAGTGGTCTAAATTGCGCAAAAGCAGTGGTCTAAATTGCGCAAAGCAAAGGCTAGCATAACGAAGAGGAGATTGGTTACAACACATGTACAGTGGGATTGGATGAACGAATATACTAACGAATCAATAACAATGGCTGTAGATACTGGTAGAAATAAGATTTATTAATAAATGTTATTCCATGGAGTACGATCTTTTTTCTTATATATATATATATATATATATATATATATATATATATATATATATATATCTTTATTATGTTCATTCCCTTCGAATTTTACACAGTATATTTCTAATTAGGAAGAAAAAGCACATTAATAAAAAAGTGGATAATGGCCATTCATTTCGTGATCACCTAAATTCTGCTTTACAATCTTTCATTTATATACATTCTGGGTCTGTATATGATTATGTGGATATATATATATATATATATATATATATATATATATATATATATATATATATATATAAACATATATGGGACCGGAAATGAAGTCACAGAAATTTGAAAAAAGGTTCGGAAATGTTTGGTTTACGAATAATTACAGAGAAACAAAATGTGGACGATTTCAGAGTGATGAGATAATTGAAAACCCATTAATTATGTGTCAACAAAATCTGTGCATCCGAAAATATTAAGGAATCAAGATTTTACACACCTACGTTTGCTATCAATTATCTCGCAACAGCAAGTTGCGTATTAAACTTCAAAGATGGCTGACTTGCACAAGGATGTTCTTCTTCATACAACCATAGTTTTGGTATCAGATACTGACACCCATTAAAGGTTTGAATATATATATATATATATATATATATATATATATATATATATATATATATATATTATAGTGAGTTTGCTTTGAAGTAGCATTTTTGAAAACGATATGAAATTAGCTTCACTACTGCAGGTTTACACATTCGTATAGGAGATTGTACCGTCCTATTTTCCCACATTCCTAACCCAAATATATAATGGGTAAAGTGCGTAATACCGGCTACTACTGATGAGTCGCCAGTAAGCACAAAACTAACGTGCACATGAGATTATACGTTCCGTTCATATTCCCTTTGTTGACCATGTTTCTGAACTTAAAATATGACTACGAAGAAATTTTAAGGATACATCAAAATATCTTTCTATACATGTAGAAGTAAACATGTCTCTTAGAGTGGTCTATATAAATTTACTTTTCTACATCTACACTTATATTCAATTAATCAGTAATGGCCTAAAAGCAAATACTGCACTGATTTCATTGAAAAAGGCATATTTAGTTATGAATATATTTTACTTAAGTTAAGGTAAATTCACGAGCATCCTCTAGATGGATTGACTAGCCATAACTATAAGCTAGTATATAATTAAAAATTGTATGCAATGAAGTGACATTTGTGGCGTAGCGAGTCAGGATGAGAATTTTTGAAATGCTACTTTGCCTTTTACGTAAAGCTATTTGGAATAAATGGTTGTTGGTAAATTGTTTTCTTTGTTTCAGAGACCTAATTGCCTGTGCGCAAAACGGTACGTCACCTTAAAATTTTGCTTAAATATTTATGTAGATATTTAATGATTTCTTAATTATTCTGTGATATTCAAAATGAAGTCAATGTTTTAAAAAGTGCTATAAGTTACAATTTACTATGATATAATATAATAATAATACAATAATAATAATAATAATAATAATAATAATAATAATACAATAATAATAATAATAATAATAATAAATATTTATTTGGCAGCAGATGCCATCTGGCCCGACAATTGTAAATATGTGTACAAATCAAAATCAGGATTACGTTAAAGTGAGTGAAACCGTGACTAACAGTTGATTATGAGTAAGGATGTCAATGAGACTGGTTCAAGAAGGGTAAGAAAGCAGTTCTTGCAGAAAAACCACACTTAGCTACCGAAACATAAGATAACTTTGACTAGGATAATCCCGACTATAGCGAATTCTTATACATCACCATGAGTACGATCCACAGTGCAATACAGAGCTCCAGATTAGAATAGCATGCGCGCGTCCTTTATGTAGACTTTCAACTTATGAACTGACGGGGGCGAAAGCAGCAGAATTGAATCTTAAATAGAGTAAAGTATCATTAGAGTTAAAAAGAATCATCAACCGGTCATAGTGAGCTAATAATAGCGCTAGACTAGACGTTTCTGGAATCAACATCATTTCGAGCCGATACCGCAATAGACGTTTTCGGGACAATTGATAGAACTTGTAGGTCAGTAAAATGTTGATTCCTTTGCATCTCCAGTTGCACAGCTTGTCTTTTTAGTTGATTGATTGTTTCTCACAGGTACCGTGATTCTGAAGCCGTCCTTACTTTTTAATTTAGATTTACCTACTATTTTCCAAATTTTTGGGACATCATTTCCAGGCACATCTTCAGTGCTGACAACGTATTCTGGGATTACGATGTCAACCTTGAAGATGGGACTGAAAATGAAGTTCCGAAAATTCGGAAAACTCGGCCGATCTTAATTTACGAACATTTCCGGACAACGAGTGTAAGGACGGCTTCAGAGTTACGGGACCAGTGAGTACCCGTCAATCAATTAAAAAAACCAACTGTGAAGCTGCAAATGTAAAGCAATCAATATTCTACAGACCTCCGAGTGCTAGCAACTGTCCCGCAAACATTAGTTGTGGTATCAACACGAAATATGAAAGCACTACGTAAACGCAATTTCCTTTTAAAGAATACATTAAAACAGCTTCATTTAATTTATTCAAAAATATTATACTGTTGTAAGGAAATACTCATGCAGCTTCTCATTGGTTATTATCATTTGTCCCATATTCAAAGCTAGTAGAAGTAAATTCAATTATTTGTTTGCATTTATCTGTGAGAATGAACGCTGTGAAAAATGATCGTCAAAATTATAATGTTATGCAATCAGGACTCACAGCATATCTTTGGCGAATCAGGTATTTTTCTGAATATTTGTGCAGATATGGTTTAAACAATGGGTGGAAGTTTTTAAAGAAATAAGCATAACAAAATTTTTACACTTCCACAAATATTCAACTCCCCCGATTAGACAATTGTGATCTGAAAAGGAAAGGTTTTCAGAAAAATATAACTTCCACTCCGCACAAAAAGTTTGTCAACTATAGGAATAAGTATACACATCTCTGAAGATAATTTATTTTTAGTAAAAATACGGAAGTTTATATTTTGAAGCATGACTTTTACTGATAATGAGGCCAATATTTCATCATGAATAGTTAAAAAAACAAGTACATTGCCTAAATTACAATTCACAAAGATTTCCACTGGATTGAGTGAGTCATAAATAAAATAAATTTCCTTAACATATTATTTTAAAATTTTCGTCATTCATAATTCTGTGATGTTCAATAATGAGAGTTTGGCAATGGTTAGTTTGGAATTCAGGTCTGAATGTCAGTCATATAGGCTCACCAAAACGGCAGGCTAACCAAGAAACATTATTTTGCATATATCTAAAAATTGTGTGCAATGTGTGGCAGGGTGGCTTTGTGGTTAGAGCACCAGATTCCAAAGCAGACGTGCCTAGGTTTGAGCCCTGTCTGTGGCAAATTCTGGCCAGTACGTGATGAATTCCCAATAAGGCCGTAAACTGGTCTTTACTATACTATACATTTTTAAGTTTACATTGAAAAATGTGAAAACGTGATGAGTCTAGTTTTCATATCAAGATCGCAACCTTGATTATAGTAATTTCACTTGATAACTAGTTTGCTTAGCAAGCTGTTTCGAATTCACACACGCATTTTCTTTCGAAATATGTCGGTACTCGTTGGCAAGTACCTTTACCAATTGATAACTATTCACCCCAACTATATACAAGTAATAAACCAAATGGTAAATTTCAATGCCAGAAGGCTCCACTACGCTACATATTAAACGCATGCGATGCGCATGTGGATGGATCTTGACACATGATAAACCTTCATTTAAAAATCATTACTAATAGGTGTACAAAGGTGTAATTACGATGACTGAAATTAAAATTTCAACCGCACGGGTCAGAATAAATATTATGCCAGAATAAATAATATAACTCAAGTATTTTGTGAAATTAGATTGCGGAGTGCCAGCTTCATATTTTCCAATGCCGCGTTTTTCGTACGCGGGTAGAAACTTAGCACGGACAGTTGCACAAAGATCCGATTGATCACAATTTCCAATTTCGTTTTGTCTTCGATCGGCTAAGTTTATTTTCGTCCCAATGGAAACTTGGTTCTATCACATCTTTGTTTACTGGCAACGTTTCGGAACGGAAATCCCCGTTCCATCTTCAGGCCAATTTGTCACATGTTTACACGGCACAATACTCACAATAGCAGATTTAAGCAAATGTGATAACCTCGTTCTGAAACCTTTCTATTTATATATTTGTATTTTTTGATCCCACCACTGGTTTTAAAACATAATATGTCTCAGTAAATAGTATATGTCTAGCGTATTATGAATGCCTCCCCACCCAACAATACATTTATATATCTATATATACATATATATATATATATATATATATATATATATATATATATATATATATTATGCCTGGTTTATATAACCATCTGTGTTAGTATGTTGTGGGGAGAGTGTGGTCGAATTTTTTTTGTGTATCTGTAATAAATATATGTCATCAAATTAAATTGAAAATAGTTCTGATCAGTTGTTGTATTTTATTTGCTGATCTCTAATGTATACAATGTATGTATGATACGCAGAAGTAAATTAGTTCAAATATAGGTTACCTAGATGGAAAGAGTAGACTATGTCAAAATCCAAAAGCAGTAAAGGTGAAGTGAGAGTATGGATATGCATAAGAATGATCATATGACTAAAATATATATATATATATATATATATATGTATATAAAATATATATATATATATATATATATATATATATATATATATATATATATATATATATATAAGGACAATTGGTAGCTGTTAACCATGAATATTTATATTACATATTATTATTATTATAATTATTATTATTATTATTATTACATATTATACATATTATATTATTATTACATATACATTACTATTAAGTCCCACATTTTGAGTTCCCCTTTAAAACACTTATAGGATTAGAGATATTTGACTTACACTGTTGGTTATATTTATATATATGTTTTTATACATATTGACATGTATTTTATATATTGATATAAGGTGTGACTAACGTAATAAATAAATAATAAGAATAGAAAATATTCATGGTTAACAATTTCCAATGGTCCTTTCTCAAATATATCTATATATATATGTATATATATGTATATATATAAAGGTGTTACGATATTATATTTAGATATATATGTATATAGGTATAATGAATTATTTTAGTCATATGAGCATATATTCTTATGCAATTATTTCTAGGAGTTGATTAACTTCGCATTGTGCTTACTATTAGTTTTGAAAACCATTAGTTTGTTCTACTTCTGCCTTCTGTAGAATTTTAACCTAAGCGCTGCCATATTACCTGTTCTCTTCCATCTAGGTAACTTAAGATAAATATTTGAACTAATTTGTTACTACGTGTGCAATACCTACGTTATTGTATACATTAGAGGTCTCGGCTTAAAATAAAATACAGTATTTGGCAATCAAGGTTTTTGTTTTATCAGTTTTGAATTTTGATTACGATGACATAGTAACAGTACAGTTATAACAAATAAGGTTTGATACTTTCTCTCTTCCCTACAACATTCTGCAGACGGTATGAGATTATGTATACCGGGAATTTAAGATAGTCGAAATTATACTGAGGTGAGGATTGGTCTGCTAATTACAAATAGTTGTATATATATGTAGATTTAGTTGTTGGGTGAGGGAATTCATGTGCGCTAGACATATTCATATATTCAGTTTAGTTAGTGATACAAATTCTATGTTTAAAACCAGTGGTGAGTCAAAAAATAAAATATAAATAGAACGGTTTTGGAACGAGGTTTCCACATTTGCTTAAATCTGCTATTATGGGTATTGTGCTGTGGATATAAGTAGACAAGTTGGCCTGATGATAGAACGGGGATTTTCGTTCCGAAACGTTGCCGGTAAACAAAGATATGATAGAACCGCATTTCCATTGGGACGAATACAAACTCAGCCCGATCGAAGACAATTCGAAATTGGAAATTGTGATCAATCGGATCTTTGTGAAACTGTCCTTGCAAAGCTACTACCCGCGTACCCAAAACGCGGCATTAGAAAATAATATAACTTTTAGTGAATCAGTAATCAATTTTATTAAGACATGATTTTAAAATAAACAATTATCATGCAGTAAAACACCTACCGAAAGAGAGTTCATAGAGAAAACGAAATGAATATTGGTCATTGGCATAAAACTTCGCTAATACGTGTTACAAATAATTTTTGACCTTATTTTACAAACTATACAATGTAAAACGAAAAAATGATAAATTTTTACGAGAGGGTACTACCAACAACCAAAAAATTGATTAAAACATTTTTAATTTGTAATTTCAAATATAAAATTATTTTATTCCAATTTACTTAACCTGCTGCAGAAATTAGTTTCCAACGCCGATTCGTGAATATTCTGACCCCTACTGACATTCGATAGTACGTAACAAATAGTATTTCGCAATCTTTGCACCGCTGTATCATTTATAATTTTAACTCTCAACTTAACTTTCAAAGATTTAATCATCCATCACTTTGAGATAGATTGAATGCGAATCGATATGCCTGGACAACCATCTTAGTGAATTATGACTTAGGTGTTGGGCGCCTAGTAACAAATTTGTTCTAATCGGACCAGTACGCTAAAACAAAGTCCACATAAACGCAACTTATGTGTACATGAAATAATACCTTTCGTTCATGCTGGCTTTAGTTTAACCTACTGACCCTATTCGAACTAATTTTTTACTTGGTGCACAACATCTAACGCACAGTTGCATATATACGACCAGTGTATAATCTTAGTGAATTTTTCATTCAGTCTCAGCTGTAATACGTGGAGCTAAAGAATTATACACTTTTAATAATGGCATGTTGTTTAACATTCCACTCTCTCTACTAACCTTCTTGAGCGCATGTCTCCAGCATTCACATTAATTATGCTTCAAATGTTATACGGAATTTTACACATTCCTGGTGTGTATACGGGTTCACTTTTTTTCCATTTAATTAGATAATGAACTGCCAGAGGTCAGTAACTGACAATAAGAGTCTGTTAAGTTGTATTTTAATGCTATTTGGCTTTACATTTCTGCTTAGTTTGGAGTGCATGTGTTGTTTTGACCCTATGTTCATACAAAGCTCTGTTGCATTATGCGTGCTTCGAAGTAGGATTGAATTTACCTACAAAATCTATCGCCAATGCTTCTGTTAACTTGAAAGGGTATTTATTGGCACTTCACACATCTTGAAATCTATCTTATTTTCTCCAAGTTTTATTTTTGCTTAACTAAGGCTTCTTATTTTCATTGATTTTCCGATACCAATTTTAATTCTATAAAGGTGATTTGACTTTGAATCAATATGGATACCTGAGTATATACCCTTCCTATAAACGTCTCTTTTTAATTTTGGACCTTTTTAATTAACTTGACATTCAGAAACAGCAGTTCATCCAATGTTTCCCTTTAAATAATTTATTGGAGTTCAAGCGTCTATTTAGTTACGTTTAAGAAATTTACCAAATCTTTATCGTAATGATTCTAGATCACCAGTAAATCGATTAAAAATACTTAGATTCAATTTACTCTTCAGATTGCTTCCATATAATTTATAAAGATGTTTGCAACCGGAACCGAAAATATTTGGCCAATTATGGCACCTCTATTGTGTTTATAGATTACTATCCTTCATGCAAAATATTTTACCTCTTGTAAAATTTACGTATTCTAAATAAATGTTACCACACAATTTGATAATATTGCACTCTCTAAATCCAAAGTAGGTGCAAAACGCAAAAATCAACACCTTTATAGCAGGTATAATTCTAAATAACCCAATTTCAGAGTATGCACTATTAATAAACTCCTATTTCAATTTAAATCATCGGCATGCAAAAAAGAAAGTAACGTAGATCTTAACTTTGTTTTCTTCCTTATGAATCCAAATTTATTTTGCCCAAAATTTCAAACCAAATTATGCGTTACATTCTAAGGGCATTCAAATTAAACATAGTTTGACGAACAAAATTTGATACAATTTTCATAAAAATTTGTTTCTTCAAATTGTTGCAAATATTAATTAATTTCACTACATTCACGTTAGGAATCAAAACGAAATACCTTTTTAAAAGTAGAAAATGGCTGTTCGACAGGATGCTGCACAATCCACATTCAAAAACGATTTACCAAAAAGACCAAATGTCTGCAGAAATTCAGTTTTCCTTTTCATCTCTGTCGCGAAAAAATCGCTTCGAGTGACACACGTAAATTCCTTTGGTAGAAAAAATTCTTATTTTAGATCTGCTTGTGCGTTGGGTAATTTTACTTATTTTTGCAGGTGTACTCAGTCTGAATTGCCAATAAAAAGTCAATTTAGTTAAAAATTCGCCCAAGATCTATATCATTCAAACACGAATAATGTAAAAAAAAGTCGACTTTAAAATCACCAGCAATATTCAACATTATTTAAATCAATAATGGAAACTTCATACACTGGAAGAATTTTCTTTTCTACCTTAAAAATGTCTAGTTCATACTGCCAAATGTATATATGTAATGTAATTGGTGATCATGTCAAACTCACAACAATGGGATTGGTGTTTACTTCAAGCTCGCAAACTTGATTTAAAGAATTGTTACCACCACCCGCGCAATCAACTATATGTATATGTGGCGAAAGCTGCAAACAGTTAATGTTCGTGACTGCATAGAAATTGTGCAGCCGACATTTCCAGTCAAGTTCAATGTATGCAAGACTGCTAGAGGTGAGAGCCGCATATCTAAATTTGATTTCCATATATATTCAATGCGGTTTGATCCTCGATAGTCAGTTTGCCGTCGTACTCTGATGATGATCATGGAAGGTCGAAACGCGTCAGTGCGTTGCAGCTGGCGGTAGTTTTGTTATGTTGTTCGACGACTGGTTAAATACAATGGGATTGGTGTTTACTTCAAGCTCGCAAACTGGATTTAAAGAATTGTTACCACCACCCGCGTAATCAATTATTATTTAAACTCACAACATTTATTTAAAAACCGTCCACGCAATTAATGACCGTTTAATATATCAAAATTTATTTGAATGCGAGCCTTAATAGGCTCCATGATAATCTTTCCATGTGTAAAAAATAAAAGGAGTCATAAAAAATACATTAAAATTTTTCTTTCAAAAATGAACACACTCAAACACACACACACGTATATGTATTGCGATATATACCTCTTGTCAATTTGCAGATAATTGTGAAGAATTAAAAAAAACCAACCGATTCTTCTATCGGATAAAATTTCTTTTTATTTTTGCACGTGGAGAGGGTACCATGTCGCTTTCTTCCAACGCAGTTGACTTTTATGTTAAAAAACAGTTTTACTGGAAAGAAGCTTCAAGCGTATTCTAAAATGGCGCTGACATTATGTTGAAATAATACTTGTTACAAGGCTGCCTTAATATGTAAACTTTGTAAAGCCGAAACACGATTGGAAACCCCCATCTATCATTTTAGAAAATGCTCAGCATAACAGTTAAATACTGTTTGTTGCGGAGAACTATTATATATACAAGTATGTATTAAGTGTTGCGCACCTAGTAACATATTAGTTCAGTTGTGGCCAGAAGGATAAACCAAAGGCATCATGAACGGACAGTATAATCTCATGCACATTCGTTTCGGTGGCGATCAAGGCCAGACTGTATGGATTTCATGCAGTAACAGGTGTTCACAAATATTTACAATTCTTAATTTTTGTGAAATTTAGCATAACTTGAAATCCGTTGTGTGGTACCCTTTTCCAGGCTTGGAATTTATATTATTTATAAGAGATGGCATTAAACTTGCATTGTCGAGACTTTATATGATGTTAGCTTCATACTGTAGGTTTACACACTCGTCTAGGAGATTGTATCGTCCTATTATCTCACATTCTTCACTCAAATATATAGTGGTTAAAGGGCGTAATACCGGCTCCTACTGATGAGTCGCCAGTAAGCATGAAACGAATGTGCACATGAGATTATACTTTCCGTTCATGCTGTCTTTGGTTTATCCTTCTGGTCACAAATGAACTAATATGTTGCTAGGTTCGTAATACCTAATACATAAATGCTCAGCATAGTTGGAGTCTGCCCTCATTCTAGCCAAATTCACCCCTTCATTTCTACAAATTAGAATTGTGTCTAACCGTCCGCAGACGCTGAGCATGTTTGTAACACAACTATTATTGCTGCACGTTATTTTTTCAACGAAGGCTCGATATATATTCTTGTCTCAGGTTACATACTTGATTTCAACCGCAAGGGATGCATGTTCAAAGAAAAAACACAAAAACAAAGGCAGCCATTATCAAATCGAAAACGTTGATTCAAGTTCTTTGTTCTGTTTTGGGTTCACATGCCAGTTAAAGATCCCGGATGGAAACTAATTATGATGATGGTGATGATAATGATTATGTTGATGAGGCTGAGAATGAGCCTGATGATGATGATGATAACGATGACGAATAGACTGAGAATGATGATGATGATATTGATATTGATGATGATAAGGTTGAGGATGATGATGATGAGGATGAGTATGATGATGGTGATGAAGATGACACTTAGATTGAGGATGACGATGATGTTAATGAAGATGATGATGATGAGGCTAACAATGAATATGATTATGAAGATGACGATAACGATTAGGCTGAGGATGATGATGACGATGATGATGATAACGATTACAATAAGACTGATGCTGATGATGAAGATGATGAAGATTAAGATGTTGATGACGCTGATTATGATGATGCTGACGATTACGATTAGTCTGAGAATGATGATGATGATGAAGAACCTAAGGATGATGTGATGATGTTGATGACGACAACAATTAGGCTGAGGATGATGATGACGATGCTAATGATGTTTATGTTGATGATGATAAGGCTGAGGATGGTGATGATGATGATGACGATTAAGATAAGACTAAGAATGATGATGATGATATCGCTGATGACAATGAAGATGATGACGATTACGATAAGACTGATAATGATGACGCTGATGATGATGATGCTGACGATTATGATTAGACTGAGGATGGTGATAATGATGAAGAATCTAAGGATCAATATGATGATGATGACGACGATAACGATTAGGCTGAGGATGATGATGATGTTGATTTTGATCATGATGACACTAAGGATGAGTATTAAGATGATGATGAAAATGATGCTTAAATTGAGAATGATGATGATGTTGATGAAGATGATGATGATGAGGCTAAGAATGAATCTGATGATGATGATGATGACGATGACCATTAGACTGAGGATGATGATAATGACGTTGATTGCGCTGATGATGATTACGATTAAGTTAAGACTAAGAATTGTGATGATGATATCGCTGATGACGATGTTGATGATGACAACAATTAGGCTGACGATGATGATGACGATGCTAATGATGTTTATGTTGATGATGATAAGACTGAGGATGGTGATGATGATGACGATTAAGATAAGACTAAGAATGGTGATGATGATATCGCTGATGACGATGAAGATGATGACGATTACGATAAGACTGATAATGATGACGCTGATGATGATGATGCTGACGATTATGATTAGACTGAGGATGGTGATAATGATGAAGAATCTAAGGATCAATATGATGATGATGACGACGATAACGATTAGGCTGAGGATGATGATGATGTTGATTTTGATCATGATGACACTAAGGATGAGTATTAAGATGATGATGAAAATGATGCTTAAATTGAGAATGATGATGATGATGATGAAGATGATGATGATGAGGCTAAGAATGAATCTGATGATGATGATGACGATGACCATTAGACTGAGGATGATGATAATGACGTTGATGGCGCTGATGATGATTACGATTAAGTTAAGACTAAGAATTGTGATGATGATATCGCTGATGACGATGTTGATGATGACAACAATTAGGCTGACGATGATGATGACGATGCTAATGATGTTTATGTTGATGATGATAAGACTGAGGATGGTGATGATGATGACGATTAAGATAAGACTAAGAATGGTGATGATGATATCGCTGATGACGATGAAGATGATGACGATTACGATAAGACTGATAATGATGACGCTGATGATGATGATGCTGACGATTATGATTAGACTGAGGATGGTGATAAGGATGAAGAATCTGAGGATCAATATGATGATGACGACGACGATAACGATTAGGCTGAGGATGATGATGTTGATGGTGATGATGTTGATGTTGATCATGATGACACTAAGGATGAGTATTACGATGATGATGAAAATGATGCTTAGACTGAGAATGATGATGATGTTGATGAAGATGATGATGATGAGGCTAAGAATGAATCTGATGATGATGATGACGATGACCATTAGACTGAGGATGATGATAATGACGTTGATGGCGCTGATGATGATTACGATTAAGTTAAGACTAAGAATTGTGATGATGATATCGCTGATGACGATGTTGATGATGACGATTATGATAAGATTTCTGACGATGATGATGATGATGATGATGATGATGAGGATGAAGATGAGGATGATGATGACGCTGATGACGATGATGATGCTAACGATTATGATTAGACTGAGGATGGTGATGATGATGAAGAATCTAAGGATCAATATGATGATGATGATGACGACAACGATTAGGCTGAGGATGATGATAATGTTGATGATGATGTTGATGTTGATGATGATGACACTAAGGATGAGTATTATGATGATGATGACTGATGCTTAGACTGAGAATGATGATGATGATGATGTTGATGAAGATGATGATGATGAGGCTAAGAATGAATCTAATGATGATGATTACGATGACGATTAGACTGAGGATGATGATAATGACGCTGATGGCGATGATGATGATTAAGATTAAGTTTAGACTAAGAATTCTGATAATGATATCGCTGATGACGATTAAGATAAGATTTTTGAGGATGATGATGATGATGATGATGATGATGATGATGATGATGATGATGATGATGATGATGAGTATGAAGATGAGGATGATGATGACGCTGATGACGATGATGATGCTAACGATTACGATAATATTTATGATAATGATGATGATGACGCTGATGACGATGACGATGAAGATTAGGATAAGACTTAGGATGGTGAAGATGATATCGCTGATGAAGATAATTATAATGACGATTACGATAAGACAGATGATGATGATGATGAAGATGAAGAAGATGATGACGCAGATGATGATGATGATGCTGACGACTAATATTAGTCTGAGGATGATGATTATGATGAAGAAGAATCTAGGGAAAATATGATGATGGTGATGATGATGACAACGATTAGGCTGAGGATGATGATGATGATGATGATGATGATGTTGATGTTGATGTTGATGAGACTGTGGATGAGTATTATGATGATGAGGACAATGATGCTTAGATTGAGAATGATGATGATGCTAATGATGATAAGGCTGAGGATGGTGATGATGATAAGACTGAGGATGGTGATGATGATGATGACGATTAAGATAAGACTAAGAATGGTGATGATGATATCGCTGATGACGATAATGATGATGATGATGACGACGATTACGATAAGACTGATAATGATGACGATGATGATGATGATAATGATGATGATGATGCTGATGATGATGATGATGATGATGATGATGATAATGATGTTGATGGTGATGATGATGATGATGATGATGATGATGATGATGATGATGATGATGATGATGATGATGATGATGATGATGATGATGATGATGATGATGATGATGATGATGATGATGATGATGATGATCATGATGATGATGATGATGATGATGATGATGATGATGATGATGATGATGATGATGATGATGATCATGATGATCATGATGATGATGATGATGACAATGAACTCCTAAATATATTAAAATTGCGTTTTATTATAAAAATAATTCTTTACTTTCAGTTTCCTATGTCGTCCCAACTAATTCGAATGGGCTGATTAAGTAAACAGAAAAAGGAACACGAACATTACACTAAAGATATAAATCCCAGAGTGATAAACTGTCAATTAAAGTTAAATGTAGAATTTTATTTTTAATTATTCAGTAGACTGGACCACATATGACTGTACACATTTTTCGTGTATTATTCTAGAGAAGGCAAATTTCACTCATAATCAACATTGACGTTTTTGTGACATTTTTTAGGATAAGCATGAAGGTTGTGCTTGTTAAATGACTTATTCTTCACATTCTAACAAAGTCCCACAACCGTAAATTCGGAACGCTTAAGAATGCTGTATATTTTACTGTAATTTAATTATCAAATCTTTTTCCATTTAACTTCAAAGCTACCTGCATTTGTGCACCTATGCTTTATTTTTTAAATGATAAAAGATAAAAAGATTTTTTTGACTGAAAAATTAGTCAAATAAAACTTTACGCGTAATTAAATTAATGATTTATAAGCTTCAAAGAAATAGCTTTATGGAAAAATCTACATTGAGCATTGTGGTTGAGTAGAACAAATCCAAAAGGGGTTCAGACTTCGTTGAACAATGACAGCGGTTGTCATGAAGTGTTTCACCAAAGGACAATTTAAACTAACCCTGATCTTTAATAGTTGCGCTCGTATTCCCAAATAAGGCTTTGTAACTGAAATTAAACTTTTTCATGAAAATATAGGTGACAGATGTTTTGAGTCAAATAGACGAACTTCAAATAGAAGGGAAGGAAAACTCCAGGATATAAAACAAACTATAAGGTTGCATCAGTTGACTGGTAAATGCCCTAAAATCGGGAGTTCAACCGAATTTCTAGCAGAATTTAACACGTCAGTGCGGCCAAGAGTAATACTGCCCCACAAATCGATATTTCTCTCAAGCAGCGTGAAACTTTTGCTCTATTTAGAATGATTTATCCTATCCTTCGTCTAGCTTCACGGACGAAAATATTTTTACATGGCCGAGACGTCGTTAGCGCCTTCCGACACAGAAAAAATCTTTTAAATTGAAATATTTTTTAAATTACACAATTGGGTAGTTTAAAATATTTAAGAAACATCATGCCATTAAAAATAGTTATTCAAGTTGCCGAATGTGTTAAACGTATAATAAACTATATTATTCTTTTTTTATTTTATATTTCATCGAAAGCTCCTCGTATCGTCAAAAACTTAGCTGGATTGGCATCCCAATATTTTTTGGCGCTTTGATATTACTGCTTTGTGCCATATTTGCTGTTTATTGGCTCATTCGATACGGTAAGATATACACAGTTACCATTAAAATAGAATTAATAATTTATTTACTGCTAACAATTTCCTGCTGTATCGGTTGTTCTATTTATCTATGGAAAAATATGAATTCATGCTTAAATGTTATTTTATTTTTAAATGCAAATATTGGCAGTCAACTTTCATTAAAACGCCATATTTCATTAAAATTTGAATTTGAAATTTTGTTGGATTGGTTAAAAATTTAATTTTGGCTTGATTGGTAGCCTTGTCGAAACCAGCCTATACGAAACGAGATCTTTTGCATGTGGTTTAGTCTTCTCTATTCAGTTCTCCGAGCCTCGCCAGAGTGTTCGTGGAAACTGACAGATGCTACTGAGTGGTGAAAATGGACACACTTCCAAAGACTGTGCAATGTCTCTGACGGCACCTACAGGATGTTGTCAAATGACTGTTTGTCCTACTGCGGCTTCGTATAAGCCCATTGTTCCGCACAAAACTATATGATATTGACAATTGCGCTATTAAGGACCATTCAGTTGAGCTGGACATACGATCCTTAAGTGGCGTGACTGTAAATTCTGGATATACACAATTCCAGCATAACTAAATACGGACAAAGTTTAGAGTTTTTATATAATTTACTATTGTTTTAAAACATTGAAATTATGGTCACGCTATATAAGAAAATTAAAAATACTTTTTGTTTGAAATTTGATTTCGGAAAGTCAGCTTAATATTTTCC